>OOFB01037033.1:31783-47537 GCA_900323305.1 Trachyrincus murrayi
AACAACATCCTAGTGGTGTAATGCTACGGCTAATGCGCTCCACACAGTCTGCACTGTCCTAAGCATCACACAACCTTCCCTCTTTTCAGTAAATCTAGTCCCAACAGAGAAGAAACACACACACACACACACACACACACACACACACACACACGTGCGTTTAACGCTGTACAGAAACCGCTGCTCCACCTACGCCACTGCGTTGGTTTTGGCGTCTGGGCTGATGCAGAGTGTGACCTCGCCGGCGCCCTTGCTGTCTGCCTCGTCCTCCGTGGCCGGTGGGCCGTGGAGGTCCGCGTCGCTGTCCGCGTGCTTCCACATCTCCGTCTCCACCTCGTGGGCGCGGGACCACGGCGGGGGGAACAAAGACCATCGCCTGCGGGGACAAAAGAACATCCGGCCAATGGACCAATGAAACCGTGTCGTTTAATGACATCACGTACATTTTTTTGGGGTGATTTGAATATCTAAATATAATAGGTACTCAGAAAACAAAAACACACATAGGCCTACATATATATATATATATATATATATATATATATATATATATGTATATACAGTATGTATATATAAGTATGTATATATACACTCATTTTCTGTTTCTTTTCTTTTTTTAATGCTTCCATCTGACTACTGCCAACATTGTTCAGCTTCCAATCTTGCGTGATGTTTTGTTATTGTATTACGGGAGGGAAGGATGATCTTACTCACAGTTTGCAGTACCAGGAGGCAGCAGCGACAGTCAGCACGAGAACAATGAGTCCCACCACAATAAGAGCCACCTGGAGAGCTGGGGAAGGACAGAAGATCTGATGAATAACAACTACAATAACAACTCTTCTTTCATCTTGGTTTGCTCTGTGCCACAGGGACTGTTCCAGGGTTATATCTTTATTTATGTCTTACTAAATGTGATCAGTTTGTCACAAATGGATTGATTATTATAAAAAAAAATATGTATTAACATTATATTTACACTGTATTACTGTAGCATGGCCTACGAATGTGTAAATATTTTGTTGAAGGACGATGTTGCGTCTGACAGGTTAAACTCTATTATAGACCAGACGTTGAGACAATATTGATCTTAAATACATAATCAAGGCATCTGGCTGCTAGCACATTCACTATATTCACTTCTATGTCCTGATCTCACAGCAACCTAAATGGTTTGGGATCATCGGAAGAACACAACGTGGTCCCAATGTGTGGCTGGCTGAGCAAATCCTAACCCTAACCCAAACAGACAAAATAAAACCTGCTTGGCTGAACTGTTCTTTATATGTATATCTGTATATTGTCCTGGTGTCGTAGTGTACTTTTACTCTTTGTTGTTGTTGTGTGTGTGTGTGTGTGTTGGGTCTATTACCTCCCATAGATGCCTTGGCAGACTCGAGGAGCAACAAGTTCCCAGTGGGGCTTTTCGTGGTGGTGGCGGTGGTGGTGGTGGTGGTGGTGGTGGTGGAGGAGGAGGAAGAAGGGTGGATAGGGAAGCTGGATAAGGTGGAGGCCCCCACAGGCGTCGCAGGGGAGGATTTCGACTTCCTGGCGGAGGTCGGCGAGGTCATCGCGTGAGGAGCAGCCGGAGAAGGCGAAGCGGATCGGGAGGAGGAGGAGGTGTTGGATGTAACGAGCGAGGAAGAGGAAGGGGAGGAGGAAGAGTATGGACGCCGCGTCGGTGTGAGCGGGCTCCACCGGGGTTTCCATCGCGGTTTGGTCGAAGGTGAAGTCGTGTACTGCCCGGGCCCCTGGGTGGCAGCAACATGTCGCCTCCTTGTTGCCGTCGTCGTTGGCTTAAAGGTTACAGGGATGGCCGTGGTGGTGTGTACATCTGGGGTGGAAAAAAGAACTGTTCATAATTATTATGTACAGAAAATATGAAAACTGGAAATAACTGAAGAAAATATACCACGTCCACCCCAACATATTTCCATATGGATGGATGGGAAAATGTCAGACAGACAGACAGACAGACAGACAGTCACACAGACAGTCAGACAGACAGACAGTCACACAGACAGACACACAGACAGACAGACAGTCACACAGACAGACAGACAGACAGTCACACAGACAGACAGACAGACAGACAGACACACAGACAGATGGAGGGATGGATAGATACGTGGAGAGAGAAAGAGAGAGAGATATACCTTCTGCTTTGAAGCAGAAAGCACTGAAGTGCTGGCTTGCCATGGCTCTCCAAGTGGCCAAGCCTACTTTGCTGCTCCCACATTTTGGGTCTGATGTGTTGCGTGGGATGACCGCTATTTGACCCTCCATCCACCCAAACCTGTTCACGGAGTAGCGACACAAAAGCTTCGTATGATCATATTTGCTTTGTCACTGAAATGCGTGTCACGTAGCGTCATAATGCCATAGTGGTCCAAAATAAATAAATGAGGTTATTAAAATACTATGAATGAATCAAGGATGTTAAATATAAAATAGCATGTCATGTGAGACACTGGCGTAGGGACCACCGCTTTCATTCCTACAGTACTGTTTTTTTATTTCTGACTTCTTTTCTTTTCTTTTTTTTTAGCCGTGTACATTGTGACAGCAAGAAGGTTCCCTATTTCCAACTCCTAGTGCCTAGTCTCGCCTCCTGATGGTTCAGCATACCTGCACGTTTGCAGTCCGCGCTGCAGTGCCAGCTCCATCTGCTCTCTGGTCGCTATGGTGGCGTTCAGCCAGAGGCACGCGTCGCTCGCCGCCATGGCGTTGAAGACGTATTTCCCGTCTTCAGGGACCATGAAGACCCCCGCGACCCACACACTGCTGGGAACGGCTGGACGCGCGTCATCAAACAAAATAAATACATGAAATAAAACAAATAGAAAATAAACATAGACTATAGGGGCCTACTACAGGCCTGTCTCTCAATATTTAATTAGTTCATATTTATAGCCTGACAAATGACATTAAGTCAAGATTAGTCAATAAACAAACAACCAGACATGCTTCACCTTCAATTTGCTTTGAAACAAGGATAAGGTTACGTTTTATTTGACATTATTGCAGACATGTGCAGCAATAAATAAGTTAAATGTGCTAAAAGAAAAAAGAAAGAAACATTTGCACATAGTTACAAATTGGAAAATCATATATCAATAAATAGCAACAATAAATAATACAAATAGGCCTTATTATCATTTGATGAAAACATATATTGTGCATAACCCCCCCAACACTTTTTCATTCTGTTTTTTCATCCAATATCCGTAACCTGGTACTCACACACACCCACACTCACAAAAACACAGAGATACCTTACCTTTTAATTGCCTTCGATCAAAAGCCACGGCATGGATGGACAGCGAGAGGAGAACCAGTGAAGAGTACAACCAACGGTTTGCCATGACTCCAGATGAACCACAAATATAACCGAAGTGAAGCGTCTGAGAGGTGCGATAAAATAAATCAAGAGAAGAAGAAGACAACCGCCAGGATTGCGATGAGCGTGTGGAGAGGAAACAGGAAGTGGAGGTCAAATCTGCTTGATGCCCCTCCATCACAGTACACTCGCCAGAGGTAGGCCAGCCCTAAAACTGCAACAAAAAATGTCACTGGGAGGTCACGTCGGTTTGGCCATACGATGAAACCGATATTTCACCTTTAAATTCTACCGATGATAAATGAGTGAGGATTTCCTGCACTCGGGGAACCCAAGATTGCAACCCACGAACCATTCAAAAGGATATTTTTACAGCTAAAAATGTAGATAAGGTATCTAGCTTCGCTCCACGAGACACCAATGAGCCCATTCATTTAAGGTCCATTCCCACACTTTCCCCATGAATAAAACCCTGTGTAACTCTATGGTGATTTACCACACAGGAAAACAGTAGCCAGTGTCGTGCAAGAGCGGCATGTCCTGTTTTATGATGGATTTAAACTCTGTTAAGTTTCTGCTTAGCCAGCATCGCCCCTCTGATGTCATCGTCTGCCCCAGGAGGAAACATCCTCTTCCTGCATTCTTCCTCCTGTCCCCCCCCCTCTCTCTCTCTCTCTCTCTCCCCCCCTTCTCTCTCTCTCTCTCTCTCTCTCTCCCCCCCTTCTCTCTCTCGCTCTCTCCCTCTCTCTCTCTCTCCCAAGGGCCCCTCTGTTGTTCTGTCATGTTCCCAACCAGTGATGAGTACATGTTTTTCCTGTCCGTCTGTATGTCCAGCCATCCATCTGTCTGTCCTTGTGTCTGTATGTCCCTCTATCCACCTGTCTGTCCCTGTGTCTGTCTGTCCCTCCATCCACCTGTCTGTCCCTGTGTCTGTATGTCCCTCTATCCACCTGTCTGTCCCTGTGTGTGTCTGTCCCTCCATCCACCTGTCTGTCCCTGTGTCTGTCTAGTATTGAGTGTGGTACTGTTCCTGGGATTGGACTTTAATGTTACTCTTTAAAGGTGCTATTGCTAACATTGCTAACATTGACGCACTCCCCCCTCCCCCCTTCCATGCCATTCCAGTGGTTGCCAGTTTGTTGCAAACCTTAGCTTTAGGTTACCGGTCAAGAAGAAAAGTGGCCACCTCGACGGGACTTTTCAGCCCTTGAAGCTCCTTCAGCCGACTGATGAACCAATGTTCACCCTGGTCTTGCTCCTACTTTTGGCGCTGAGCACTTGGAATCGGTACCGGAGTGGAGCCGGGTGCTCTGTGTGACTATATCTCTCTCGCTTACTTCCTCTCTGCTAATGTCTTCCTCTCTTATCTCAAGCACAGACCCCTCCCAGGCAGATAGAGGCCATTGCATGCAGTATTGTTGCGTTGATACATTGCAGACCTTGGCACAAACATGTCATGTGCCACTGCATGTCAAAACAACATACATACAGTCATTCGTCTTCCCAGGAGAATACATCGAGTCAACTGTATGCTAAAGTGTGTGTTCGTACGATCCATGTGCTGTTAGACTCTAAATGCTCCTCCATCCAGCTCTCTCTCTCTCTCTCTCTCCCGTGGTCACGCGCCTTCAGTTTCTAACCATCATCAAACAAGACGCTGCGCACGTTGCTGCGGTTTCTCCAGCCGAGACACAAGCCAAGACACAAGCCTCTCTCTCTGTCGGTGGGCGTGCGATACTAGAGCACTGAACAAATTAGAGCTATAAAGCAACCTGGTTTGTTAACTGCTTTTTTTACATCCATATTTCCATCCATCCATCAAAACCAAACCATTCATCCAACCATCAATCAATCAATCAATCAATCAATCCGTCAATCAATGAATACCTCCAGAACTCACTGAATCATGAGTGTAGTCAACGTGTTGTGTGTCCTATCCATTATACTGTGTATGGATGTGAACTTGAGGTGAGAGAACCAGGACTAACTCTCCAAGACCAGGGGGTTCCTCCCTGGGTGGTGGATATAATATCCTACATGGCACATCCCCGGGCCCATTCAAAGAGATCAGAAGGACAACACAATGGAGCGAGGACCTGTCATGATCCAGTCCCCTGGGTGGATGTGGATCCAGGGGCTGTTACGTTGCTAGTGCCCATTATGCCGCAAGCGTTCCTGGAGTATGTTCACAACAATGACTCAGACAACAACACCCACTCAGGAAGCCTTTACGGAATCATTCCACACCCGTTCTGCGTCACAGATGTTGTTTCTAGTTCTACTAAAGGGCCTCTCAGCACACAGGAGGAAATAGGTTGAAAGATGGAGGATGCCCAAGATGGGTCTTCTTGGGAGTGTAAAGTACACAGTGTTGCCTCTCTTGGACAGACCAGGCCAGGAGATGGACTGGGTGTAAGAGTGTGTGTGTGTGTGTGTGTGTGTGTGTGTGTGTGTGTGCGTGCGTGCGTGCATGCATGTGTGTGTGTGACTGACATACTTGGTCCTTTGGTTGTCATGGCTCATTTATTGTTATATTGTGGCAAAAACACTTCCCCCGAATAATGTGCATCTATTCTATGCAGGGGGACAGGATAATGTGTCTATGGTGGCTATAGGGTGTTCGACTCCCAGGTGAAAGGTACTGGGTTCAATTCCCCCATGTCCACATCCAACCCGATAGGCGTCTACAGGGGCGATGTGGGTGATAAATTGGTCATGTAACAGATAGCTTGCGGTAATAGGCCTACAGATAGCGCTGTGGTAGAAGCTCATTTGTCACACGTCAGGTCATAATAATAAGCGACAGATTATTATAACTATCCAGTAAGAGACAGCCGGAAGGCGGCCGTTAGCCTGAATATTTAATTAATCATAAATAATTAAGTCAACTGCACTCCTCTAGAACTACCTCTAACATTTTATGACTGTCAGATTTGACAGGGGTTATCCAGGGCAGCTGATGGAAAAAGACACTGTCCTGTGTACACTACACCAGGCTACACTACACCAGGCTACACTACACCGGCACCAACCTACAGAAGAGCCTAATGTTTCCCCAGCTCTCCCCTGGAAACCTTGTGTATTACATTGCATCATGAATGATGGATGACCTCCGTCACCGTCATTGATAGGTTGGAGAAGTAAACACCAGACCGGTCCCTGCAGGCTGCTCATGGTGGAAGTTGAGGTTGTACGGTAGGCTACTCACTACATCTTCAGCGGCTGATAAGAGGACATCTCTTAGTAGCCGACGCCAGTCGAGTCGACGCTTCGACATGACACTCAGGGTCACTTCGCACGGAGACTTCCAGACCTTGTCCGGGTCGGCCGGTAAGTCGCCGTCGCTAGAGGACCGTCTGTACAAGTCCCTGTCGATGAGCAGCGGTAACGTCACCGGGGCCGGCCGGTTCGGCGGAGGCAGCGGGGAGGAGGCGAAGGTCAACGCCAGGTTTGGTAGGAGGCCCGTACGTGCCGTACGACCGCTGAGCGAGCTGGGCACCCCGGGGTCCTTCCTGCAGATAAACCATCTGCAGGGCGAGCTGGTCCGCAAGAGGAAGGTAGGGCCGCCTACTGACTAGACTCATGACACCGGGCCTGCTGCTTCACCTGCTTCTCCTACGACTGCACCTCTGTGAAACGGGGTCTGTTAGGACCCGTGGGTGGGCCTCCGTGTGTGTATTTCTTTGAACCTCTTTACGATAAAAATGTGTAATTTAAAAGGAGCATTAATATTTGTAGTAGTAGTAGTAGTATTGTTGGAATACACCATTTACAAACTGCAGTACAGATAATAAGGTCTAATTATTCTAATTATGATCTCCTGCCTATGTTCACGTCTAGGCCTGCTCACCTTCATAAGACTCGCTCAAACACATCATAAAAAGCTTTCTAGATAAGTTTATTGACTGGATAAGAGGAACAGCGAAACACAAAATATCATTAGGAGGGACTTCATGGTTCCTCTTCAATAGCCTGTGCCATAGGTATAACAAACTGTAGACACCCTGAGATGACCTCTCTGGACGTGACCCTGCTTCAGGAGTGCGAGGACCTGAAGAAGGAGAACAAGTATCTCTCCAACGAGATCCACATGGAGCGGATCATGATGCGCACGGAGAACGAGCTGACCATGAGGAACCTGAGGAACCTCAACCAGGAGCTACAGGCTCAGGTCAAGGAGGTAGGAGAGGAGGAGGAGGAGGAGGAGGGAGGAAGGAGACAAAAATCTAAGTTTTTCATGGAAAACAGCAATACCGTACATAAAGTGCCTAACAAGGGAAACAACACAAGAGAAACTCTTGCTGATAGGAGTTAAGACATCTTGCTCTAAGTATTCACAAAGTCGTTTTGTTTATTTTTTTATCTTCATTTATATGATCTAAAAGTGTCTCTTGCGGCCTCATCATTTATGGTGTTGTCTCCCCTCCCGGGTCTCCCGGTCACCACCGCCGCGGGCAGCTGAAGCAGAAGCTGTACCACAGCCAGCAGAGGGCGACGCTGTGCTCCCGGGCGGCGGAGCAGGCGGAGGCGGAGCAGGGGGAGGCGGAGCAGAGCAGAGCGCTGGCCGAGGCCAAGGCGGCGTGCTCCCGGCAGGACAGCGAGCAGTCCCGGGCAGACAGAGACCGCCTGAGTCAAGAACTGCAGCGGCTCCAGAAGGAGGTAGAGAGCTAGATAGCCAGAGCGACTGATGGATGTTTACCTGGTAACCCAAAAACCGCCAGTAACAATTAACACATGCAATAGCACGCGTTGAACCTAAGGGTCATTTGAGTCCATATTTACATGTTATCCTACGTTTTTAAAACTTTGTGCATTTAAGTCGAGATTTGAACCAGGATGGATCAATCCATAGCAATACCATGTAACCCACACTACATAGCTCTCCTTTAGATGAGGGATAAATTATGATAATGCTTTTGTAAAACGATGGTCATTATAAGCACCCTTCCCTGCCCTGCCGTCCCCTCCTCAGCACACGGAGGTTCAGCTGTCTCTGGCCAAGGCGGAGAAGAGCTACTTTGAGACCAAGCTGAAGCTGGACCGAGTGTCCGGGGAGAAGCAGAGTCTTCTGGGGGAGAACCACACCCTAGAGGCCGAGCGCGACGACCTCCGACACCGCCTCGGACGCCTCACCGAGGAGAACGCCAACATCAAAGACAAGTGTGTGGAGACCTGGTGGAGACCCCCCCCCCCCCCACCCTGCACCCATGGGGGAGCCTCATAGTCATAGATCAAGGGGGAGGGGGTGGGTGGGGGCAGGGCCGGTGAGGATGGATAGTCTGACGTGTTCCCGTAGCAACGCTGGATGTGTGTCACGGTTAACAAGCACAGATTCAAATGCACATGCCTTTGTACAAAAACAGATATTCCCCCAAACACCTCAAAACCTAACCAGAGAGCGAGAGGAAACAGTCGTGAAGGCATGCGTCTCTCGAGAGGGAAATGTGTGTGTGTGTGTGTGTCTTGTTGCAAGTGAAGAGAAGAGTGATGACCTACTTTGGGGAAGATTGTTTCACTTGAGAGTTGAAGGCAGCTCTTCAACAGCGGTGTCGTCGCCGGGTCAACGGTGGCGTTGGCGTTTGGCGCTCCTTTGAATCACTGGTCTCCTTTGGTTCCTCCTCCTGCTACCAGGGAGGCGGGCACGCGACGCCGGGCGGCGGCAGCCGAGGAGCAGAGGGAGACGACCGGCCAGGCGCTGCAGGAGGCCCAGCAGGAGCGCCGGCGGGTGGAGAAGGAGAGCCAGGAGCGCAGGGAGGAGTGCCTGGTCTGGAGGGAGAAGCACCAGGGGCTGGCAGACGTCTTCAGGGCCCAGGAGGACTTGAAGGCCCAGAGGCAGAACAAAGCAGTAAGGCGGGGGATCCCAACCTGTGGACCGGGGACCCCACTTGGGGTCATGTGGCATGTGGGGTCGCAGGAGATTGCTGGCTTATAAACTGTACAGCAGCAATCGATTTGGCAGAACAGCAATTGACGGAGTCTAGTCTCTTTCAAACCGGTTTAGCTGAAATAGACTGACTTGCCCCCAGGCATTTCTCAGAGAGATGTTTTTGCTTTATTTCCGACTGGAATTGGCAAGAGCGTCACTTAGTTATTACATCTGATTGGCTGGAGCTTTTTTTAACAATGTAAGGCCGCACCCATATGTGGAAATCGATTACTGGCCAGCCATTTCCAGACTGATATTCATTGCGATCTGACCTACAAATGGGGTCACGGGCACAATAGTGTGGGAACCGCTGCAGTAATGGATGCTTCGGAATGATTCTCGCACTGGTGGAAGTTTGGCTGTTTCATCCTGAGTTGGACGTATTGATTAGATGCGGTCCGGTGAGATTTGAAAACTTTGATGAAGCCTTACCAGAAAGGCATGGCTGCTTGCCTGGCCGACATAAATTCCTACATAAACATATCTTCTGCTCCCTTTAGTCTCAGAGGTGAGAAAGGTGTTGTTGGCCTGTAGGTGTTTGTCAGTGTGTGTTTGGTGGTATAATGGGTGACCCTTTAAGTGAAATCTATGTCTCGATCAATTTACTTGTAGTCATTTAGCAGATGGTTTTATCCAAAGCCACTTACATGTGAGGCTGAGAACACTCAAAAGTATACAACCAAAAGTGGAGCAACTACAAAAAGCTTTCTAAAACAACTGGACAGCATGCAGAGTCCTTATCAGTCATTATCAGATCACAAGGATCTATTTTAGTATTTAATGAATTGATTGATTCTATTCAGCATGTTAAAGAGACTCCTTAATCACAGAGGGGTCAGGACAAACACAGGTGTCGCTCATAATACTAATTATGGGTCTGCTCCTTGTATGTACCAGGCAGTACCAGGTAGTAGACTTATCTTCACTAGTTTAGTCTGCTATCCTGCTACATGAGAGGAGCAGACCCATGATTAGTGTTATGAGAGGAACCTGTGTTTGTCCTACAATGACGCCTCTGTCTCTCTAATAAATTAATAAATCTAATGATTATGTAGACATTGTGATTGGCGTGT
Organism: Trachyrincus murrayi; assembly: GCA_900323305.1. Taxonomy (NCBI): domain Eukaryota; kingdom Metazoa; phylum Chordata; class Actinopteri; order Gadiformes; family Macrouridae; genus Trachyrincus; species Trachyrincus murrayi. The sequence goes on from OOFB01037033.1 coordinate 42,123, forward strand.
TTAGCGTTAGTCAGGTGTGTTCTGTCGTCCCCCCAGTGCCAAGCCAACATTAAGAGCTACTTCCTCTGCATGACCGAGAGCGACCAGAGAGTCAAGATTCTGAAAAACCCCAACGGCAGTCCGAGGAACTTCACGGTGAGCACTTGCTTTCCAAGTGGTTGTGTACAGTAGGCCGGACATGGTTATCAGAATAGTAATAATACATATGCACATTTATACAAAATTTACAAATGGACAAAAAAGTGCAATAGAATAGTGTTTCTAGTGTATATATTATCCAGGATCAATAATAATTATATAGAATGTAGATGGTTTTAGTAGCCAGCCAGTTCCCTGTGACATGAGCCAGGTTCATATATAATGGCACTTTCAGACGCAAACAATCATTTTCATGTACTTGTCGCATGTATTAATGTAATGGCAAAATTAAGTTATCTGAATTTAATTGTTGTGGCATTTCCTACCGTCATTTCCTGTCATGTGACTCCACAGGAAGGCGACCCCGTGTACATCTCAACTCCTGAACCCAGTCCACAGGAAGCAGACCAAAGCCCTTCAAGGTAACCCATAGCAACAACATGGACCACATAACAATGTTCATACATGTCTCTAGTGTTTTCTACCAGCATGTGGTTGAATATTATCTTCAACACTATAGACTAGATATTCGGCGGTATTTCCACTGCATTCATTTGACTATTAGACGATGACAAGTGATAATGAGGATTACGTTGACGTTTAAAGTAAACTTTTATCTTAGACCTGGGTGACGTTCACCCCCTTGCATCAGACGGAACCTAATCATAATACACTCACCTAAATAACAAGCGAATCACAGATCAACCAACCAGCTCATGTGACTCAACTCTTCCAGAACCATGCTGAAGGTGTCGGCCCCACAGCAGGGGCGGGACCGCGGGCCCGCCCACTTCGGAGAACTGCCCGTCCTTGGAGGGGAGAGGCCAGACTCCGCCCCTCCGCGACGAAGCAGGAAGGTCGTGGAGTACTTCTGGATTCCGACAGACGAGGAGTAAATCGACCAATCAAAAGCTCTCTCGGTCGTCTCTGTATAGTCTGTCGGCATCAGCCAACGACAGCAAGTGAGGACAATGACAGGCCCAGCGGGACTTTAAGGTGTGCTTGTGACGAGGATGTGTCCTGAACTACGTCGGGGATTAACTCAAAAGTACTGAACATACAACACACGACTCGACACCATTGGTGTACATGAATGAAATGCATGACCCCGTTTCAAATGTGCGACAGGAGAAATAAAGTTGAAGGAAAAGGTTTTTTGGTGCTCATGTAAGGGACTTTATTGATATTAAAGCAGTAGAAATGTACAGTTCTTTTGAACACCCTACAACATGATCCAAACCCATGACCTTGTGCACAAGCATGGCTGGTGAGCACACCGGCTAAATATTCGTGGGGGGCAACGTTAACATCTCATGATTTAGCAGATTTTTCAGCTGTTTCGCTTGTTTTTCCCCCCCGAGAAGGGGAATGTCAGATGTATGATTAATTAGGTCACATTTTTGCTTCGTTGTATGCTTGCCAATTTTTAAAAAGACAATAAAATTCAGAATTATTTCATGTTTCCATTTGAATGCAATACTAGGAGACATTCACATGGTCACTTAAAAAGAAACAGAAAATCCTTTCAGGAAGAGGTCCTGGATGAGACGAAGCAGACCGCATCTTCCGACGGGTACGCAAAGGAAAAGAGCAGAGCTGTCCAATTAAAATAGCCCTCTCAAACACCCGCCCCCCCCTCCACACACACTCCGTTTACTTCCTAAATACTTTAACAGGTGTAAACCACACGAAGCCTCACCGGGGGTTAAGTCAGCTTCAGTTAAATGTATTGGGCAATCATCGGACCAAATACTACTACTACCAAATACGCACCGATTGGCCGGCGTTCCGAGATCTCTTCAGTTGCCGCACACACACACACACACACACACACACACACACACACACACACACACACACACACACACACACACACACACACACACACACACACACACACACACACACACACACACACACACACACACACACACACACACACACACACAGAGAGAGAGAGAGAAAAGACACCAAAAGCCCATCTAACTAAGAGGTAGAAACACAGGCAACGTTCGAAATGTGCCAGCGGCATGTCTACCGGTACACGTGGCGGTGTTCAGCGGTGTAGACCGGAGGGGCGTCTAGAGGAGCGTTGATCGATGCAGAACGGAAGGAGAGAGAGAGAGAAACCAAAAATAGAAACGCAAAATGGAAGTTGCTCATGATCGCCGAGGGCGGCAACAAAAGAGCACTGCTTTAAAAAAAAAACACAAAAAAAAACTAAGGTAAAGCACAGGGTGACCAACAGACTAACACTTTAAATCATGAAATGTTTCCCCCAGCTTCTGCTTCAGTGATAAGTGTGTGTAGGAGAAATAAAAGCCCTGAATGTTAATAGTAGCGTCTGACTGGATCACACCGTTAACGGGTCACGGTGGGTGCTATAACCCCGCTAAATATATAGATATAGAAAACAAAACACATTGACGGTCACACACGTACACCCCATCACACTTGCGTTGCAGCGGTTATTTCCCCAGCTGATCTGACTATATTAAATTCAGAAAACTCTACACTACTTTCCTAAATGTAACAATGACTCGACGTTAGCGGAAAGGCCAAATCAGTAAGCTAAAAAAAGAAAGAAAAACAGCACATTCAGTACAATGAGACAAAAGAAAAAAAGCCAAAACAAAAACATTGGGCCACTGTTTAGAATTGACAAAGCAGGACAGAGACCCAATTCAAATCATCCGATAAGCAGAATGCTTTCTTAGCGCGTCATAGAGAAGGAATAGTCTTAGGTGGTAACAAACTTGACGTACATGCGTTCGTTTTCTACATTTTTTCCCCCGCGATACACAAGCAGCCGAGCGGTAGAGGTTTACATGAAGCCCAGAGTTTAATCAAACGGGAGAGGCAGGGGGGAATACTAGGTGGACAGAGGTACACTACAATGCCTGCTTCTGATTGGTTGATCAGTCTGCATCGTCCTCCGACTCCTCCTCCTCCGCCGTCTCCAGCCACGTTAGCCACTGATTGACCTGGAGGGAGATCATCACTCATCAGGAACTTTAACAACATCAACGACGTTTCACATTTCAGAACAGAGTTGTACTCACGCCAAGAGGGAGAGTTAGCGTTTACCTGGAACAAAGCTTTTCCTTTTCCAGGGAATTCTTGGGTGATGTCTTCTTTCCATGCGAGGAAGGCTTCTTCTTCAATGATTTCCATGTCGTAAAAGTTGACAAAGTAGCGCAGCAGCATGCCTGTGAACAGAGATGGCCGGCCGTGACGTCAGGTGTCCGGTCCCACACAAACAGAACCTCACTCTCCAGCCATGGCACTGTGCCTCGTGAACGCCAACGACAACTTAAAATCATAATACAGTATATTAGTTGTTCGCCTCTCGTCCTAGTTTAAAATAGTAGATAAATAGTAGATAAGGAACCAGGAAAGATGGTAGCCCATCACAGTGACTATATTGACCTAAAAAAAGGCTGTACCTTTGGGGAAGCTGCTGGCGTTGCAGTGGACCTGCAGGGCGTACAGGGCCCCGACCTGCAGCTGGGTGTGGTCGTGGAGGAACTTCTGCATGACGGGCTTGAAGGCCAGCAGCAGCATCTTCTCCTGCTCCAGCTGCTCCTTGGTGGGCGCCGACAGCTGGTCGTCGCCCTCGGCAATGCTCAGCTCCAAGGAGATGTACTGGAGGAAGCTGCGGGGAGGGGGAGGAGTCAGTCAAGTCAATTGTATAGCTCTTAATCACAGTTGGTCTCAAAGACTCAGACCGGTGACCAGGTCTTTAGTTCCCCGCGTCACACATCGCTAGTTCAGAGTGTGAATATCTGTTGAATATCGAATATCTTTCTAACTTTCTAACTAAAAAATTACGTTCAAACTGCATCAGCTGCTATTGAGATGCGGGATTTTTTTACCCACACACGAAAAATGATTACAAAACAATTTTAGATTTTATGATTTGCATGACGGGTACTTGTTTACTGGAGTACCGATCGCACCCCTAATGGCCAGCCGTGATCGTAACGGCTCATCAGCACCTGGTGGTAAATCCAGCTAAAGACTGTACCTGGTCATGAGGATGTTGACGAAGCCCTTGTCCGTGTGGAGCCTGGGGGAGATGTTGTCTTTGATCCACTTGTAGATGGACTGTGGGGAGGGGTCCGCCTTGATCTGTTTCAGAAGCTCCTTCTCCAGCTTGAGCAGTGGGAAGAGGAAGCTCAGGCCCTTGCCCTCCAGGATCTCCAGCATGCGGTCCTTGTTCTGGTCGATTTCTACGAAACCGCCGTGGGCGGGGTTAGCGTTTACCAGGCATTGAGAAGGTTGAAAGACTACAATGACATGATGGCACTTGCTACTGAAAAGTACTGAGAAATGAAGGTCTCTTCCAGACATACCGGGAAGCATCTTCTGCATGTTGACCCTGCTCTGCTGGAAGAGGTCGGTCAGCCACTCGCGGTCCTTCAGCTTGGCCGTCTGCTGCAGGCACAGCAGGAAGAGCGGAAAGTGGGTGCCGTTCTCCAGAGGGTGGGCCAACTCCGTCATGCTGACCAGCTCGGCGATGACCGCCCGCGCCGCAAACTGGGCCAGGTACGACTTGACCAGCGGCACGTCCACCTCGATCTTAGGGCACTGGTCCAGCACACTGAGGAAGGCCTGGCGAGAGGACGACCATAGAACATTTAGGCTTTCCTTAACTTTGAACAAACACAAATGCATAGCAGCTGAATATCATTACACAAGTTACCACAGTACAACGTTAACTTTACATTAGCCTTTTTTTGTCTGTCTTTGTCATCTGTGTTTTTGTTGTATTGTATGTAGTGGTATTTGTCGGTGCTGTGTTAATGATGTCGTTTTATCCTTTTGTTTCCGCTAGCGCAGTAGCCGTTCAAAACGTTGGGAACGGGCCGGTCGCTCGGCCTCCGGTGTTTCTGGAGAACCGCTCATCCAAACAAACTCCCACTCGACACCTCGGCGATACGCCCGCCGAGTGTGAAGTCCATCGGATGAACGGCTATCCAGAAAATCGCAGGACAGACAGACAGACAGACAGACAGACAGACAGAGACTCCTGCCATTATAGTTAGGATGTATGCGTTACAAAAAGAAAACAAGGAAAGGCCTGTAGGGGGCAGCGAGGGAGAGCAGCGGTGGAACTATGAGAGTGAACTACTGATGTATTTCTTATGACACATAAACATCAACTAAACTAGGACATGTCTCTGGAGTCAAGTCTTGAGTCGGCCGTGGTGTGCATTTGCCCATGTGATGGGGGGGGGGGGGGGGGGTTGGGGGGGGGGCCCCCCCGGGGGGGGG
>OOFB01037033.1:47557-68380 GCA_900323305.1 Trachyrincus murrayi
GTTAGTGGGCGGAGCCACCGGCGGGGGCGTGTACCTGCATGAAGTTCTCTGCTGTGATGAGGCCCTCTGCACGCAGAGTGTGGATGAGAGTGCTGACGTGCTCGCGGTCCTCGTCCGGCCGGTCCAGGGAGCACACGATCATCTTGCTCAGCATCTCCGGCAGGAAGTGCTTGGGAGCCTTCATGTCGCGCACGCCGCCGGCCGCGTCACTCAGGCTCTTGGTGGTCAGGTAGTCCGTCATGATGGCCTCCTGTGAAGGGCAGCGTGGGGATGGTAATTCAACTGGGCCTCAAACGCTCGCTTCTTTGTCGGGAAGCGTGTATTGTGCATATATAGGTGTATACATATTGATTCTTATATTCTCTTGTTTTGAATAAAGCATTCTCATTTTAAGCACGGGGTCCCTGTGGTGGAGCATGGCACAATACACCTTCCTCTACAGCCTCTTTAGAGGGATCAGCGTTGGTGGGCGTGGTCTACTGTGGGCCGGTGAAGCCCTGTGAGACCCGAGCTGTGAGTGAGGGCTATAGAGCTAACATGGAGTTGACTGGAGGCGGAGCGTACCGTCATCTTCAGCAGCTCCTCCTTGGTGGGCGGAGGCTTCTTGTTGGTCTTCTGTGGTTTCTCCTGGATGGGCGGGGGGTTGGTCTTCAGGCCAAGCTGTGGAGGCTGGGGACACGTCGGACCACAGTTAGTGACTCTATTGCCTGTATGTTCTAATATGTTTAGACACGTTTAATGACTATAGCCGTTGGTTTAGCACCGATTAACTGTTCAGTAATCCTACCATTTACAATTCTAGTCACTGCGCAGATGTTCTTAATCCAAAGAGACTAGCGGTGAACTCAGATACTGAATCCCGTACAGCGGGTGGCACCGTGCTCATCCATCAGCTACACGGGTTAGGCTGTGGACAGGTTAGGGGGTTGGAAGCCGGTTCGGAGGTCTCACCTGTCCCAGAGGGGGGGTTTGGGTGCGAGGGGGCTGGGCACTGGGGGGGATCATGGTTGGGATCTGGGGCTGGAGCTTGGGCACCAGGAGGAACGACTGGGCCGGCCTCAAACTGATCTGCTCCAAGACACAAGAGGTACAGTACGACAGGCAACGTTAGACCACACATCGGCATCAACGCGGAGCACACCGGTCGGACGCAGCCACCCGAATAGATTTAGTCAAAACACCAGCGGGTGGATATAAAGTGGGCGCCTCGTCATGCCGATCATCACGACGACAGTAATACACCCCGAGAGACACAACCGTGTGGAGAACTAGCGGCGCCTGGTCTCGACTGCGAGGACCTAGGTGAACCCTGAGCTACTGCGGTGAGTCCGAACCACAGACCGAAGAAAAGTCACGCCCTCATATCTCATAATCGCATTCAGTGGACCGGCTGCCAGCTTGAGTACAGAGCAGAGGAGGAGGAGGAGTGACAGCAGGGGGAGACCGAGCGAGAGCGAGAGAAAGAGGAGGCGGAGGAGAGGTAAAAATAGCACCGACTGAAGGTAGGAACCCTCAGAATAACGCGTCTTTCTATAATCACTGGGCATGACTTCCGCGGCCGTAGACGGGGTGTGCGGCGTGCTCGGGGGTGATGAGTACCTCGTCTGCGTTGAGCTGCCCTTTCTTGCTGAAGCGAGGTGGCATGTCCTTGGACTGGGGCTGCTGCTGGGCCAGGTGGTTCTGGTTGAGGAAATGCTGGTTCTGAACCTGACCCGACAGAAACGCCGTTAGAAGGTAAGAAAATGAAACGAGGAGATGCAACCGTGTGGTATTCTCATGAGTCACAAAGGGCCAAATTCAGATTTCTCCACACGCTTGCAATCCGATGAAATTTGAAAGCGGCAAATAAATTCTCGGTGCTGCACAACGTTTCTAAATTAAACCTGGCGTGCAGACGAGAAGCTCTGGGAACACAAGAAAACCAAACTTAGTCGCCGTGCGTGAACTGTGCCAGCCGGCGCCAACCAAAAAGACTACGCCGTCACGGCCCTCGCGGACGGTTCATACGCCCATCTGCCGCGTGGTTCACACCTCGCAAATTTTGAAGCTCTGCAAGCGAAGTGCGCATCCACACCAACGTTACGGCCAAGCGGCGACTAGAGACGCCATCACAGAGGGCGCATCGTGGCGACTATACATGCCATCACAGAGGGTGCATCGTGGCGACTATACATTTGGGGTTCGGGCAGCAGAGGGGCTACCTGGTTGGACTTGACAAAGGACTTGGCACCCATGTCGAACTGAGACTGCGGTGGAGGGGTGATGTGGCCGCTGTGGCCGTTGAAGAGCGGGTTGGTGCGATGGCGCCCCATGGTGGGCGAGTACCTGTCCTGAATGACCCCTGGGCCCGTCCCAATCCCAATACCTGGAGAGATACACATACACAATTATGACAGGAAGCATACATTTCCTTCCGTCTTGAACCACAGGTAAAAACACACACACGCAGACATAGGAGTGAGCCACGTACCTGGCATCTGTCCAAACATTTCTGCCAATCCCCCCAGAGTCTCTCTGTCCAATTTTATCCGGTTGGGCATGAAGGGGCCTTCCAGGAAGAAGTCCATCCTCATCCCGTGAGACATGGGTGCTGGAATGAACACACCCAAATCCTACGGACGGACACACACACGCGTCGTTAAATGTTAAACATTTTTCATCAGTTCTCGGTTAACGGCGTGTAAATCTCCAACCTGGTTCACTGTGCATCCAGGATGCAGGTTCTTAAGCTCACTCACTTTCACTGCTTCCTGACGGACCTGGTGGATGGTCTTTGGTCCGTTGTCGATGAAGGCCTTGCGGGGAATCCAGCGGTTTTCTCGCAGCTCCAACGTGTCCTGCAGCAGGAAGCGGATCCTAGCAGGTAACTCCTTGTTGTTCATTAAGGACCGCATACGGCCAAAGTACTGATCCATTAAAGACTGGGGAAGAGGGGTCGAGAAAGGGAGTCAGTATTGGTTAGGGCTGAACAATTAAGCCAAATATTAGTGAAATCGTAATATGGCCAAGTGCAATATCCAAAGATGCAGACATGTCCTGGCCTACACATTTTTTTCCTCCAGATATAAGAAACCATGTTTGTTTGGTACAGACCCCAACAAATGTCACATCATGATTTTAATAGTTTTTGTGATGCAAAAATGATCATTCCCACTAATAGTAAATCATATCGCAACATCTGTCAAAATAATGGCAGTATGATTTTTCTTTTACCACATCGCTGCACCCTAGCGGGCGGTTACCTTGGCTTTCGTATGGTCGAGTCTCGGCCCCACGGTTCTCATTATCTGACAGAGGCACTCGAGATCCTCCCCCATGTCCTTGAGCTGTACTCTCTTCTTCTTTTCCAGAAGCTGCAGACGGGAGGAGGGAGAGAGAGCGAAGGCACGGCCACGTGAGTGGTAACAGGTTATAAGCAGGGATGTCTTTTAGTGTGTCTGACTATACCCATTGATGGACGTCTATGGCGCTATACCGATACACTGCCTTATTAGGAGCTTATGTGTTCTCCACAGACTTAGAGCGTAGCCAGACTTTATATAAGTAGCCGTTGCTGGTGTGTGTAGAACCAATGGAGGCAGAAAACACGGAGCGGATTTCTAGACATTAAATTTAATTTAGTCAGGAAACAAGTGGAACGGGATTCAGAGATGAGCCGTAAAATATGGCTGAACAGATTTGTGGAACGAGATCAAGTGAATGTGCTAATTAGCAAGCTAACGTTTCAAAGAAAGTAACTATGTCCAATACGGAGTACACATTATCATTACAGCATTAGAAATGAGTCAAATCTGTGCAAATCAAGTTATTGCCTTGAGTCCATACAATGCAACAAAGGGAATCGGCAACACTAAATGCGATCGCTCCGTAGGCGCAGCCGACAAGTGGAAACACTGCCTCGCAAACAGATTTGAGCAGATTAAATATTAACTTGCGCATCAGAAAAGTGGCCGGCCGGAACATCTCACTAGGAGGCTGTGTAGCCGGCAGCCGGGGCTCACGGAGGACTATGGTTACAAGCAGGGACGTCTGACTGTGTGTGACTTTCACAGATGTCTTTGCTATACCAATTCACTGCCTTATTATTAGCATGGCGCGTGCTAAAAGCAGAGATATCTTGAGTGTGTCTGACTATACGCAACATCTGCACACTTTACCAATACACTGCCTCATTAGCGGGTTATGTGTTAAAATCAGAGGTCTTAAGTGTAAACATCACTATGCACTAACTTATGCTTTGCTATCACACATCCTCAGCAAAAAGCCCAGACAAAAAGGGAGCCGACGTACTGTTTTGATGCACTTATGAAGGATAGATTCATGGATGAGGTCGAGTTTGCCAAGTTCCCCGATGAATTTAATGTTGCCAAGCATCTTGAACTTGGCGATGGCACGCTGCTCCTCCTCCTCGGAAGTGAGAGGGTTGTCATGTTTGTCATAAACTGGGGAGAGAGGAGCGGACAGTTAGTGGACAGCTGGGGCTGTGATCAATAACAACATGTGGGCGGGGCCGGAGAGGAGGAGGCTGCTACTCACGCTCAACATTTTTGGCGCGGTTTTCAAATTCATCTTGAAGCTTGGAAATCAGCAGCCTTCTGAAGGTCTACAAAACACAAGGGGTTGATCAGGTTCACTCGCATCACACAGTACAAAGGTCAGTCTACAGTTACACTGCAGTGTGCATTGAACCGGTTCTATGATATTCCCTTCATTTATAAAAGCACAATTTCAGATCAAGCCATTCATTTTGTTTACTCATATAAATGAGACCAAAATGTTAGCATGTTTCATTTAAGAGCCTCATTGGTAGTTGCCCTTTAAGCTAGAGGGCTTCAACATGAACTAAACACAAAGACATGAAATGGAGAGTGAGCCGTCTTCAGCCAGGACTCACTGTGCTCTGCTTTTGGGTTGTCTGGATCTCCGGTGATGGGCCATCAAAGTTTGGTGCGTCCTCTGCCAAGCGCAGACATAGCTGAGCATAGAGCGAGCTATACTTTGGCTCTTCTAGTGCCTTGTCTACAATCTGAGGGACGAAGATGGAGGGAGAGAGGGGGAGAGAGAGAGGGAGAACTGGTGTCAGTCATAGGGAACACTTTTCCACCACTGACCGGTGAACTACTGTGGCCAAGTGGAGGCAGAAATGTCAACACAACATGAAAAAGGGTGGAGAAGAAAAACAGCCCGCTGCTTACCAGCAAGATGATTCCTTTAAGGACGAGTTTAGAGTCTACGCCCACGTTCAGGAGCTCAAGGCATAGCTTGTCAAACTTGTCAGGCGTGAGCTTGTTGAGTATGCTGGGGGAGGAAGCGAAGCACGCGTGAGAAAGCAGCGGGGATCGGCCGGTCGTCTCGGCTTTACAGCCGCCGGGCGTTCGCTAGCGTCTCTCGACACCGCGGGACAGAGCCCGTGATGTGACTCCCGGAGAAGCTTACGGTTCCCGTGTTCCATTTATTACAGAGAAAACAGAACGGCCCACGGTTGAGCGAACCCACCTGGAGCACTACGCTTTGAATTGTCAGATGTGGAAGACTTAGGAGAACCTGGCACAATGTAAAAGATGAACAGACGTCCAAGCACATTCTAAACATCCACAACAGAGTACACGGTACTAGGAGTTTCTATCCACTGGTGTGTCGTCAAAAATTTAGAGAAATGCATTGTGGGTGCTGACCCAAAAGGCACTGACGTTTGATAAGGCCAATCCAGACTGCCTAGAGGCTATAGGCCTCGACAGTGACTGCCCATGTTTGGCAATGGCACTGCCAGAAGTATTCCCACAGAGAATTTACACAATCCACTTCCGCTCGCTAGAAACCCGTTCTGGGTATCATTAACAACGCATCACTGGTCCGGCTGCTCCCGTCGGTGTATTGTCGCTGTCCTACTTGACGAGGTGAATAGAATCTGTCACTTACCCCCTCACTTTCCTGAAGATTGCATCGTGTCGCTCTTTTTCGTTGCTGGAGTTGGCATCTCGTCTAGTGCTTCGTGAAGGAACCCATTTCTGAACGCTTTGTCCTGGGGTTTTCCCCAGGAACTCGCTGCAGAAACACACAGAATGGGGATTAAGACTACACATTACCGTCTTAAGATACGTTTGTTGCCGCTTATTTTATGAAATATTGTGTCCTCGCTGTGATAGCCTTGTTTTCTATACTGGGACAAACTCATATGCCCTGCATGTATGCACCCTAAAACCAACATTTTATGAATTTCAACAACATGGTCTGACTCGATGAGTCTTGACCATTCAGTTTAAGAAACTGGCAATTAACATGAATGCACACTACTGGTATACCAGAACAAAGCTCTAAAGTTAAACTACACACACGAACACTGATGTAATTTAACCAATTATGGCTGCAACTTATCTCTGCCAAGAACTAGCAGCGGCGTCAATAGCATTGGACATGCAAGTCATGATGACTTGACTTCCTGAACGGAAAATACTACAAGAGCTTTAGCATGCTAGTAGGACTGAACGGTATCACTTTCATCTGGACGCACAAGGGCACCTACATACATTTACTATGGACTAAAATGGACTGGTCAAAAATGAAGAGGAATTAATTAATGAGAAATGAAGAAAGTCAAAGGGAATTTGCTATACACCACGTAAACAAAGTGTAACAAAACAACTTCCAACATTTGTGCAGTGAATATTTGTGTTCCAACTTCACAGCTTCCCTTTTCAGTTAGGCACGAAAACAGACCCTGTATCATTTTGTTTGAGCTCCTCAGTACGAACGGCGAAGTCGGAAAACGAGGCAGCCACAACGGTCAGTACAACTGACCCGAGAAAACCGATCAATTCATTGAATATAAACCGTCCGTCCCATCCCTCCCTAGGCTTGTCGTTCAGGCCTACTGGCTAGTTAGCATAGCCGCTAGTACCCTCTAGTTCTAGTACATGGCAGAGAACCAGTGTAGCCATTTAGAGCCATAATGCTGACCTCAGCATATTAAGAGCCCTTGAGGTTGCACCTGTTTGTTTTTTACTTTTCTGTTGTTTTTCTGTGCTAAAGTGCTGGGAGACGCACCTGTTGCCGACAGTCTTGGGATAGTGCTGAGGTGCGCCCCTACCACCTGCTCCCCCTGAAGAAGCACTGGGACGACACACAGGGGAAAGGGACACTCAGTTTACGGAACAACAAGTACACAACGCAGGGGCTTCCCACCAGACAGACACACAGACACACACACAACTCTGAGCTGGCACCTCGGCCACATCGCCTTAATCTGCCCGGTCACAAGTAAGCGCTGATGTACCGATAGTCAGAATCAGAATCCCCTGGGGACTGAGGTCTCCTGCACTGCCTCCCTTCCCAAGGCCACTGTTGCCGTGGTGACAATCTTCATTTACAGCAACATCAATTATAGAGTAGGGTACAGTCACGCGGATGACATTGCCTTGTTAATTGATTACGTTGCATTTTATATTACTGTCTGAACCTTTATTGGCACAGAGGTCTGCTTGTGTGTAATATCACGTTATTAATACCCATGCTATTACTGCACAACGGCATAATGACGACATTGTTTTGTTTCAAGAAACAGTTAGACTCCAAGGCCTCTGATTGGGTAATAAAAATTGACTAATTGTCTAATTGCCGTCTGCATCGGGAAAGGCATTAATGTATATGGATGATTGATAGAATATATTCAACCATTCACGTTCACGTTTCACCCTCTCCGTTGTCTGGAACACTGCTGCCGCCATTAGCCAAATGCTCACGGTGACCGAGAACAGACGAACAGAGAGAAGCAGGGGAGCTTCCCTTTACTGCACCAAACATTGACTCGGATGTTTATACAGTTTGTAGCCTACATTTATTCTTCATAGACTAAATACGCTTTTAATACGCCTTTCATGGAAGTGAAAGTATTTAAGGCAACTTGTGAAAGCGCAATGCAGGCTGCTTACCAACACGGGCACCAGTGGAATAGTGTCTGTGCCGGACTGGATTTGAGTTACATAAACCTCACACACTTCGGCTCATTTCGGTCAATGCAGGCAAAATGCATAGTAGACAATAGACTAGTTGTAACGAAGGTAGAAACGGCAAATGTAGCTAAGTAAAAGGAGTTGAGTAAAAAGTACAGTTCTGAAAAGTGTCCAAATGTGCAAGGTTCCATCACCAGCTGAGCTAACTGCAGGTACCTATTTTTCCATTTGCCTATTTTCGTTCGATGTTCTGTTTCACGCAATTTATTTTTGAGATAAGACTACATGGAATAGCCAGCCTTCATTCAGAAGCAGTCTCTTGTTCAAGTAGGCTACAAATATTTGTACCTTCAAGGGCCTATGATTTGGCAATTTTTATTAAAGGATTCTATTAAGGTTTCACGATTGATATGAGCATGGCGTGACTCTTTGTTGTTAACTATTTTTTAATGTCATAATAATAAAGATGCTTTGTGAACATCTAAATCTAAACTACTTGAACTTAAAGACTCATTAATAGCTCAGTCTAATCAGCACCGCTGCGTTGGGACAGCGCTGTCCAGGGTGGGGCACAACGAAAGAGTGTTAACGAGGGGAGGGGTGAAGTACCCCCCCCCCCCCACAATATTTACAGCCCCCCACCCTCCCAGAAAATAGTTCCAATGTCCCTAACCGAGAACCTAAGTAACCAGGACAACACCGTAATGGAGTGATTCAGAATGCCCCTTGTGATGCACTTTGTCAATTGTTGCTCGTTCTTAAAAATTGACCGGCCTTGTTTTTAATAATACTTGAAGCCACGGCCCTATTGTGTCTACCTTGAAGTGTATTTACACTCAGCACACGAATAGACAAGCATTTAAACCCAATCTATGAAAGCATATTGATTTGAAGGTGATCATTTAAATGAAGGCCGTTACATCAGTAGGATTGAGTGGCCCTTGTGTTATGTTGAAAATACAGGTAAGAGCAATGGTAAAAACCGTAGTTCATTTTCCAAGCAACAATTACAACAGAAGAAGAATCTGGTTGAAAATGTCTCGACCCTGGTGTGTTCAGACCAGTTGGAATGAGATGTCGGTCCCTGCACACCAGAGTAAAAAACAAAACAGGCAGCACTGCAATGGCATGCATGTCAAACGGAAAACATTCCCTTTGACCCCCATGAAATGAAAGATCAGTCCCAATAAGGAAACATGAACATCCATTGCAGGGCACATTAAGGAGAAAGAGTCCACGACAACATTAGTGCGTGAATAATACATTTCATATTCAACCCGCTACACTAAAAACTGTTTATCCTTTAGCCCAGTAGTCCAGTTTCCCAGCATGTCTACAAAAGGCAGCGATGACGGCACTTACTCTTTAAAAGACCTGTTCTAAAAGGCACAATCCATCAACAAGACCTTCTGGAGCAGACGACAACACGCAAGTCTTCGTACGATGTGTGAAATATTAGTACTGGAATGTGGTTGGGCTGATACACCCTCACACTACACTGCGGCCGTGTCTCCAGGCACCCACACATGTTTTTGGTGAACAAATCTTAACTAGTCTTGGATGTCTAGGCTGCATGTTGTGATCAGATCATCTGAGAAACATTTTGATGTTGAAACTTTACCGGTATATATAAGGGCACATATAGGCCTAGGCCACCAATACAATCTAAAAATCACTAACAACTGAAATGCATACAACGCACAAGACAATAATTATGCAACCATGAATTTTTAAAATAATGTCCGTCGTTTTCTCAAGATCAAGCAACTCATTTCGCGGTATGTGTGCATGCAGGACATTGTCAATAGTTTGAAACGTGAGTTTAGCTGCCACCTGTCATCTCCGTAGTGCAGATATGTCATACCACTGGAGTAGAGGGTAATTCACATTTAGGTCAAAATGTGCCTGTATGTTTCACACAACATAATACTCACAGTGAAACCCTGTCAAGACCACTCCGTTTATAATGAATGACAACTGAACGGAGTATCTTCTGAATACAAATGAAAGAGCCACGGACTTCACTGGGACCAGTAGACGTCACATTCATTGTCACCATAAAGGTACAAACACCCCTATATGTGCTTAGCCCGTGAACAGTGCCACTGACAACACATTGTGTTAGGGGCTGATCATGTCTCACCCCCCCCCCAGCACCCTCTTTGTGCTGTTTCCACAAAGAGGGTGACTCGCCGGCCATTTTGATCCATGGCACATCCTGCTTCGTTGTAACCGGAAATTCCCAACCCAACCAAACGCTGATGCATGCCCGTAGAGGAAACAGGTACAAGCGTGCAAAAACGTTTTAGCAATTACCTGAAACGAGAAGCACCCCCTTCTGCAATCACACTCTCCACTTTGGCGACTTGACAACAAGGAATCTTCAAAAGAATGAGAATAACGGGGGGTGGAGGGGGGGACGGTGCGCTGTGGGAGGAAACACAACGGATTATTTGTTACACATGCGGACGGGTCGCGATCCACAAGCAACATGCACTGATCGGAACCCATTGGCACACATCATCACATCACAGCTGAAACATGCACACGTATGACGCAGTCGACGACGTCCACAGCTCTGCGATAAACACGACGTCGCAGAAGAAGCACCGTTAGATGAACACCCCCCCGTACCGGGGGCAATGCCCACGGAGAAACCTGAGATGAAACGACGACCTGTGGGGTCGGCTCTTTGTGAATCTGCAACAAAGCCAGTTGAGTGCCGGCTAACGGGCTAACGTCACTTAGCCCGTTAGCTAATTAGCTAACGTCACCTGCTAGCTAATTAGCTAACGGAGATGCTTGAGACGTCACGACATTCGGCACACAGACGCGGGGGGTCGTTTAGTCCTCCTCGCAGGCGTAAAGAAAACAACTGCGATCAGTGTCTTGTGTTGTTGGTGGGGTGCACCGGTTGTTCGAGCATCCGGATCAATTTTTAAACGAATAGGCTTTAAGCCTGCTGTCACCGTGATGCAGTAAAATAACACGGCGCGGCGGCGTGGTCAGCGTTACCGCCCGGTCGTGTTCACCGGGGATGGAGCACCGTCCGCGGCTACCGCCCGGTCGTGTCCGCCGGGGATGGAGCACTTCGGCCCGGCCCCCCCCCCCCCTGGTTCACACTGTGACCGAGATGGTGTCAGTCGGATAATGTGGGACTTTTATATAATGCGACACCGTGCAGAGTGCATTGTAGCTAGACGCCATCTTCTCCCCGAAGCTACGCTGAGATCAGCCGAGCTAGCCGAAGCTAGCAGGCTAGCGGCAGCTAAAGCCGCCGCTCGTCGCCTGTCCGTTAAGCTAACTGGTAGCAGCCATTTTGGGAGGAAGAAAAACCGGCTCGGGTTTAAGCACGAAAGATGACCTTACCTTCAACGAGGCAACTTCAGTTTTGTAGTATTATGTGGCTACCAGTGAGGAAATAAAACAAATGTGAAAGTGAACGCGGGTTTGCGCGGGGACATTCAGAGCTGTACGAGCAGAGAGACAACATACAGAACCCCGACTGCTGGCTTGTTTGCGTTAGCTCGCTGGTCAGTTGAAGTGCTGCTGAAAGACTCGCGGTAACCCCGTTCCCAGGCGCGCTCCGTCTCACGGCGGGGATGCTGCGAATGAGCGTTATTGGTGGGGCAGAGGGCGGGACTTTCAGTTACATGGGGTTTAGCTGCGAAAGAGAGGGAGGGACTTTCGGTAGAGGGATATCCGTTTCCGTTATGTTATTGCTTTGTCAAATTCTTCGCCAAAAAAGCTCCATATTTATTATCCTTCTCTTTAGTGTTAATTATTGTCATGTTCTTATTCTTCTCGCTCCGGGGGATTGTTAACTACTGGCGTACACAGCTAATAGGAAGCAGGAGACCAGAAATTGCGTTGCGGTAGACCGGGATAACGCTACAATTCGGCATCCTCTTTCAGCCCAGACTCGCTGGTAGAGAAGTGACGGTGTGTTTTGTTGACGTAATTTGTTGCCATGACCTTGTTGGCGAATCACAAAGAAGGCATCGCTTTTAAAGGCGTGTCTTGTAGGATATTTTACCCAATCACATGTGTTATCTAACACATGCAACCGCCTTCCTCGGTTGATTAATTCACTATTTAATTTTAAGAAATAATAATACGTAATATTATACTTTTATGTGTATAATATAATAATGATTGTAATACATTTAATACATGGAATCATTTCAATAATTGTAATAATCATAATCATAATAACAATAATTTTAATACAACATATCTACTATTGAATGTACACTGCAACAACAGAACACACACACACACACACACACACACACACACACACACACACACACACACACACACACAAGACTTGCCCTTCAAATAGACAACTGGTGGGATGAAGTATTTCGACATCATCCTCAAGTACAAGATATCACTCTGGTCCATCTCCAAACACTCAACTCACTCTGGTCAACATCCAGAATGATTAAGAACGATGGAAGACATATGACATATGATCTCTCTCTACAAGGGCTCGCAACGACCCGCAAAGACATAGACAACCCTGATCGTGTTCTCTTGGGACGGGGGAAAATATCTAAATATGTTAAATATCAAAGCAATCAAGCAATCAGATTTTTTATAATGGAATGCTATTATGCAGCACGATAATCAGTATGTTAAACCACTTCTACAGGGAAAAACATACAAATTAAACAGAATTTAACAATGCTATACTTTAAATCTTATGGAAAATGCACCCAAGGTTACATATGCACTGCAATAATATGACTATACTATTTATATATGTATGTGTGCATGCAAATATGCATACATACATACATACATCTACATACATGCATACATACATACATGATGCATACATACTTACAGCACAGAATTGCACACGTGCACACGCACACACACACACACACATTATCCTAACAAAGCAAAACTTTTGTTCAATCGCAGTGATTCTCTTCCCAGCACATTCATGCAGCAGTTTCCCTGCAGTGATTTATGATTAAAGAGGAGTTCTCCTTCAGCCTCGACCACTGACCCTTTAATCAGCACCGCTGGGCTGCTGATTGTTCCAGGAGTCTGTTCACAGTCAGTCACAGTTCACTTGTTGAGCTACGATAGAGCCGGAGGCTAGTATTATTTAAACTGCGTGCCAGCCCCGGCCCTCACCGCAGACGCAATGCGAGAGAGCTGGCCAGGAACTGTTAGAAATGTTTGTTCTGGTGAATAGAAACTCTCTTCTTGGAATAAAGTGATGGGAATAGAACCTTATTCTTCTAGCTGATTATTTTCATGAACTAATGTATTATTATTTTTTGGGTGCTACGTTCCATTAATGTTGGGGTCAGAGGCATTACGAACCTGCGGCCATCTCAATGAGTGCCTGTATAACCTCTATAACATGGATATCCCCATCAAGTTCAAGTTTATTTATAAAGTGCCTTAAAAAACAAACCATGTTTGTATCAAAGTGCTGTACTGATTATTTTACAGTACAACAACAACAACAACAACAACAACAACACAAACAGATGCAATACACATGCCGTCAGAATTAGGGATGCAATAAAAACAGGAAATAAAGTTGCATACACAAATACTAAAAACAATGCCTCAAAGGCCGTAGGCAAGTGAATAAAAATAGGTTTTTAGTCTATTTTAAAACACACCAACTGACTCGGCTGATTTAATATCAGCTGGCAGATTGTTCCAGAGGGTGGGAGAAAGCCCCGTCTCCAGCGGTTTTCAGGCGGGACCTTGGGATGGCTAATAGTCCTTGTTCTGAGGACCTAAGGGGCCTGCATAGCGTGGGTAAGGGGAGATGAAAGATGGGCGAGGCCCATGTCAGTGGGACTAGCAGATGGCTGCGGTCCAATGAGTAAAAATTTCTGTTTTGTTTTCGTTCAGCTGAAGGAAACTTTGTGCCATCCAGGATTTTTATTTCTCTCATGCAGTTCAGCAGCTTCCTTTACCTCTGCTTCAGTACGGGATTTTAACGGGAGCATAGAATTGAAACGACATATCGTGGTTCTGGATAATCTGCCTCAGTGGTAGCATGTATAATGAGAAGAGAATGGGTCCCAGGATCGTGCAGCTCGTCGTGACTGCACGGTGAGCTGCATATGGACACTGAGAACCAATCCAGGGCTGAGATGCCCACCCAGTCTCGCAGGCAGCCTGTCAAGACTGGTTACTTCTGGAAGGGCCGGGTCGGTACCGTTTTGCTTACAGAAACCAGGTAGAAATATGTGCTGGGTGTTATTTTGATTTAAAAACGACTAACTGATAATAAAAAAACGCAACCTTTTCTAAAACCTTTGATAAAAAATGGTTTGGGGTAGTGGGACCCAGTCCAGGCTGAACTAAGGTGTTCTTAAAGCAGGATGGGACGGTTCCAGAGGTTAAGGAGATGTTTCAAATAAAGCCACTATAGATGTTCCCTCATGTGTCATTGTGTTAGGTCAGTGTGTTCAGTTAGCACCGTCTGCAGTTGTTATATTGAGTATAGTTATATTTTGTTTACAGTTACTATTTTCAGACGACAGGAACTGTGCAGGTTTAACCCTTCAAAATCCTGCAGACACATCTTGAATGTTGACATGTTGAATGTTGACAACATGCCTGTACTCCATAAAAGATATTTAACTCATAATTGATGTACAAAGCATTGCTGATAGGATGATTATACACATAAAATGCCTTTTATATTATCTTTAAATGCTATACAAATGAAACCACTTGTCTCTCTTCTTCATCATCAGCATCATCATCCTCATCATTGGGTGAGTACTCAGGAAGTAGTTATATTCATTATACTCATTACATGCTGCCTTGCAAGTTCTATGTACGTTGTATTTGCATGAAAGTGTTGATGAACAAACTATCCACGGGAGGGCGCTAAAGAACCGTGCTGGAAAAGAGGTAAAGCAAAGTAAAAGCAATCGAGTCACATGCGTTTATATTGTAGGTTTATTCCGTGCTTGTCAACATTAGGCCTACACATACATTCGGCTACTTCAGTTTCGACAGTGATTACACGTTGGATTATTATCCTAATTATATTCCTTATTATATTCCTGAATTTACCCATTTACCCATAATGCCAAAAAAGGCTAATTTGCAATGGCTGCTGATAGTAGGCCTACAATGATTAGGATTTTTTCTTGTTACTGTTTGGCCTGCTAATTGATTCATATTTCATTTGATTTATTTAGCTTATTTTATTAGCTGACCATGCAGACATTACGGCAACTCTCAATGCACCTGCTGTGAGATAAACTTTATTGAATTAATAGGCTAAACTTCAACGCCTGTCACGATGAACATAGGTTTTCTGGAGTGCAAATAGGCTTTGCACATCTTCTATAGGCTATATGAGGCTTACAAATGAGTTATCATTCGAGGCAGGAGTGTACGCCTAGTCATTTTGCCACAGAAATGTCAAGCAGTAAGCGGGATGGTGTGAGGTTGTATTTATTAGTTAGGAGGAGGCGGATAACCTAATTAGTTGCTGTCAAAGTCTTCTAAGGGGGCGAGTGTGTAAAAGCCGACGTGACCTTTAAACAAAGACGCATTCACAGCCTCCCTATGGCAAATACGAGCAAGTCTTTCTTACCAAACAGGTCTGACGTTGCTGTCAAGGAATACTGCAAACACCACCAAGACACGGGCCTGAGCTTTGTCTGATACGATCTTAAGTATTATTATTATTATTATTAGAAATGCACATTCTCTTCATTTTCACACACTGGCCCTGCATAGGCCTACACCAGAATCCCTCATAGTATGATGCATTCACTCATAAATGTTAAAGAACATTCACCGACTCTATATATTTGTTTAGCATTTGAAGCTCCTCTGTGACAATTGAGTGTCTGATTGTAAAGTTCGTAAAAGTGTAAAAGTTCAACTTTTGTTCAAATGCTTCATCACAAACCCCAAAAGACGAATGTTCAGTAGACCCAAGTACATGATTGGTCCCTTGCCTTGTAACCATTTCTTATCGTCTTCACACAAAGAGTTTGCAGCCATTTAAGTATAATTGTCTGAAATTGCCTCAACAGCCCATCGAGTATGCCTCGATGATTAAGGCAGAGTTGCCAGTTGATTGGATTTACACTTAAAGGCATTTCTGAGTCAATATGCTCATTGTGCTAATAAGTTCACATATTATGTACTTTCTTAATCGCACACAAGACATTTGAGGGTCAAAATTACAGGGTAGTCAAATAATTAAAAACCGATACAAAATTAAAGTAAGAATAAGCAAAAATCTAGATACAAATTGAGAAAGAAATATATTTATAGACACAATATGAGTAGTAGAAATGTGACCACAGAAGATGAAATGTGAACATTATTGACTGTATATGATGTATCATTGGCGTATACATGATTGAAAGTATTTCTAAAGTGTAATGCTTAATCAATTATCTCCCTCCAAACGTATTGTATTATAATCACTCCATGCTAATGTGATGCAAAGTAGTCCCGTAAACAGTGACAAAGTGTGAAACATAGAGCTGTTGTATATCACAGAGCAGGTTGGTGTGTTACAGATATAGGTTGGTAATTCATAACCTTTTCAGGTGGAGAGATGGAAAGTGAATGATCATCGCCCTTGTGACCAGATGTCTTCTCCAGGTGCACGAGACGCGACTCAGAGAAGCCAGCAGGGAACAAACGTGTCGCACAGACAAACATTTTTTTCCTCGAGTTTTATGGTGGAGAGAGAGAAATGAGAATATAAGAGGGATGACTCTTTGAGGCCGAACAGAGAGAGGAGAGATGACATTTTTTCCTCATATTTTAGTATTATTTTTGTATCTTTATATACGCTACCTATTAACTATTTAATCATTTCGGAGATGCTTTCCTCCAAAGCGACTTGCAGTGATATATTTCAGATGCATGTCATTAAGGAGCAGGTAAGGGGGTTATGTAGCCTACAGCTACAGGCAGACGGCAGAACTGGGGTTCGAACCTTTGGCTGGGATACAAACACCCTAACCAATAGACCTGCTGGCGGTGGACGGAGCGATCCTGACGGGCAAGAGCTAGGGATACCTCTTCTGGAAGTGCACGTAGGACTGGTGACGTTAGGTTGGATAAGATGGCCACCAGGACACCAGCAGCAGATGTACTCAATCGTCTGTTCCACGCCAGGCGTAGTCCATGGCACGGCAAACTTCCTTTACTCAACAACCAGGGCTCCACTGAAAACGATGCCTCGCGTCGTCATCAGCGGTGCGGCAACCGTGGCCGTGCTCCTCCTCGTGTATCCGGTCCACCCTGATGTTCCAGCTTCACCCGTGACTCTACCCTCAACGGGAAGGGAGAGATGATCCATGTGTGAGCCAGCGTGGACTCGACCTCTGCACCTCCCTGTGAGGTGCTCAGACTGGCAGGAGAGCACGCCAGCAAAGCCAAAGCAATTAACAGGTATTAACCCCTCCAGGGGTGGTGTGAATTACCCGCTGAGTGTTCAGAGGACAAGTTCATTAGATTAGTCCATAATACCATATTCCTGGTTCTAGTATATATTGTCTGTTGGTTAAGCACCGGGGCGAGGAGGATCTTCCCGACCCCTACCTCTGACACATTCATTAAAGGGGCAGTGAACCCAAAATCTTTTTTTGGTTTTGAATGTGGCAATATGTCTTATATGATCATCAACATAGTATCCATTCATTGATCGGTTCTCCAAAGCTGCACATTTTCTCGCCCTGCCTAAACGTCCCTCAGCTAGTTAGACCGCCGACCTTACGGTGGACCAGGTGTTCCGCCTTCATGGCGTCCCCGCTGACATCGTTTCCGACAGAGGCCCCCAGTTCATTTCCCAGGTCTGTAAGGTTGTCCTGCAAGGCCCTGGGGGCCACGGCCAATTTATCCTCGGGGTACCATCCTCAAACAAATGGCCCATTGAAGCGGGCCAACTAGGAGATGGCTGGATGCTCTCCAAGGCATCACATCCACCAACCCGTCCACCTGGAGCTCCCAGCTGCCTTGGGTGGAGTGCGCCCGTAACTCCCTCATCAATGCCTCCTCTGGTTTCTTTCTTTCCCTTTCTCTGTTCTCTCGGTTATCAGCCCCCCTTGTTTCCGGCACAGGAGGAGGACATTGCGGTTCCGTCCATCCAGGCCCACATGCGCTGCTGCCGGAGGACCTGGAGACGCGTCCACGCGGTCTCAAAATCAAGCTAACCGCCACCGCTCCCCGGCACCCGCTTACTCCCCTGGGCAAAAGGTACGGCTCCTCGCTGGGGATCTGCCTCTTAAGGTGGAAGCCAATAAGCTGGCGCCCCGTTTTGTTGGTCCCTATGAGATTGAGTGTCCCAGATCATGCCTGTCTCCTCCAGCCCTCTGTCTCCCCCGGCGCCCGTTCCCCCTCTTCCCCGGATGATAGACGACGCTGTCTGTGCACCGCCGGTGTCGTGGGTTTCAGTATTTGGTGGACTGGGAAGGTTTACGGTCCCAAGGAGCGTTCGTGGATCCCTCGCTCCCAGATCCTGGACCCGGGCCTTATCCGGGACTTCCACCGTGCGCACCCGTCCGGTTCCAGATGTGCGCCAGGTGACGCCCGTAGAGGCTTAGTACCGCTCTCGTTCTCGAAACTTTCTGGTCTTTCAGAAATTGTCTAATGGCATTCTCTTTGTGCTACAGTGGAACTTCTCATTACCCGCCTGTCCACCTGCCTGCTCGTCTACCCAGTCTACCCTGCCGTCCTGTTTGCCTTTGTTCAATCATTAAAACCTGCTTTCTTTTACCTACGTGTCCTGTGCTTGGGTTCCATAGCTCTGACTGCAACGAGCAATGGTTAAGAAAGCCCAGAAGGAAAAGCGATGCTTATGAAGATTGATGAAAAGTGACCCCCATCTGACGTCTGGATTGTTCACATTCTCATCTCAGCAGGGGCGCCCGAATCATTTCAGAAGTGCAGGGGCCAAAATGTAAATGTTCTTCCTCTTTTGTCTGCCTCTCTATTTAAAGCATCGAGTTAGCCTGTATATCAGCACTACTACCTACTAGTCTGTTCTGTCTCCTCGAGTTTGAATTATTATTTGAAGTTCACTGTATTGATTTAAATAAAAAGAGTCACCTACATTTCAAGATGATCTCTCCATATAGTCATTCTCAAAGTAAGGCTAAATCAACGTGTAATATGCTACATAACGTCGTATGCATTCTTCATATTTATCATGCCATGACACTGACCACGGTGAATTTACATTCGATTCAGACAATTAAGGAAAATAAACCGGGCAAGAAATTACAATTACACAAACATTTAAGATTTGTGGAAAAAGTAAGCCAGACTGCGAGCGTTTGTAAATTACTGTGTAGAATAGAAATCATGTCCTGCCTTCATCTTCATACACGACTAGTCTTTCTCTTAAAGCTACCCTGGCAAGTGTAGTTCAAGAGTTTGAGTCTTAGGCTATATGAATTTGTTTCACTGTAGTCAATTGATAAAAAATATTCACCTCCACGATGGGCTCTCCATACAGATAGAGAGATAGATATGTAGCTATATAGATAGATAGACAGACAGACAGATAGATAGATCAATAGATAGACAGACAGACAGACAGACAGATAGACAGATAGAGAGATATGTAGCTATATAGATATATAAATAGACAGACAGAGAGATAGATATGTAGCGATATAGATATATAGATAGACAGGCAGATAGACAGATAGAGAGATAGATATGTAGCTATATTGATAGACAGACAGACAGACAGACAGACAGACCAGTGGTACACGTGACCCTTTCTAAACGCGGAGCTGACAACAAACAGGCTTCTATTTATCCATCAATTACACGGCTCTCCATGAACTAATGGGAAATAGCACACCGCTCCTTGAAAGGTACATGCAAGAATTGAACGTTGACAATTAGGGCCCGTGCAACGTGTGTGTTACTTTGAAGATAGAGAAAAATTACTCCACATCAAAGTACAGCGTGTACAGGAGAGGTGGGAGAACTAATTCAGTGCTTATGTGAAAATCAATAAATGACTTGAATTGGTTTACCAGGGAAAACCTACCGAGGCAGATTTTGCACAAATGGCTTTCAGTAAAAAAGATTGAACAAATGTCTGCCAGTGTATTGACATATTTCACAAAAAGGAATAAACTGAATAGAATAAACTGCTTTGAGACCTTTAAAGAAATATCTCTCTCTCTCTATCTATCTATCTATCTATCTATATATCTATATATATATCTATCTATCTATCTATCTATCTATCCATCTATATATCTATATCTATCTGTCTATTTATCTATCTATATATATATATATATATCTGTCTATCTATCATATCTATCTTCCCACCCATCCATCCATGCACCCCTCTATCCGTTGTCTAACCTACTTGTTCCTGATCCAGGTCGTGGGCTAGCTATGGAAGAGTGTACAGGCACGAGGCAAGATCACGCGCCCTGGCAGGAGGCCTGGCGGGGGGCCTGGCAGGAGACCCCCCCTGGCGGGAGCCCCCCCCCCCCCACCCAGTTCAAAGCAACCCTGAACACCAGCCCCATTATGGAGGAATGTTCAAAGACAGTGAGGCATCTCATCACCAGTCTTCTGGTTGAGCTAATGCATTAGCAAAGTTCTCCATCAAACATCATCAATTGGTGGTAGGGTTTGGTTAGCCATGTGCTTGTCTATGCATGTGTGTGTGTCTATGGGGGTGTATGTGAGTGTCTGCGTGCGTGCGAGTGTGTGTCTGTGTGTGTGTGTGTGTGTGTGTGTGTGTGTGTGTGTGTGTGTGTGTGTGTGTGTGTGTGTGTGTGTGTGTGTGTGTGTGTGTGTGTGTGTGTGTGTGTGTGCGCATGCGCCCGCAGGCTATGTGTCTTCCCGGGGCGTACTTCTGAGAACATGT
>OOFB01037034.1:0-10305 GCA_900323305.1 Trachyrincus murrayi
TGTGTATATATGGGTGTGTGTGTGTGTGTGTGTGTATATATCAGTGTGTGTGTGTGTGTGTGTGTGTGTGTGTGTGTGTGTGTGTGTGTGTGTGTGTGTGTGTGTGTGTGTGTGTGTGTGTGTGTGTGTGTGTGTGTGTGTGTGTGTGTGTGTGTGTGTGTGTGTTTAATAATGATTCCATAATACTATGACCTTCACTCAAACAAAAAAAAACTCTCTCTCTCTCACACACACACACACACACACACACACACACACACACACACACACACACACACACACACACACACACACATACAAGACTGCCAAGAAAGAATGCATCTCCCAATACGACCGACAAACAGTTCGACAATGTAGGCCTACTTAACAGAACAATAATGAGCAGACAGATGTAGTACATTTGCGCCCTCTATGTTCGTGCCAAGGAGGAGGCACAGCAAAAGGCTCGTATTTCTGTGACCGCTGTTTCTCCGCCTATCGATGACTGACAATCCAGCAGCCTAATCCTAGAGGTGGATTCATATGGGCATCGTGTCTGATCCATCAATATCCTGTCGTGTCAAACGACAAGCCTGCTTTTGGTGGTGGAACATCCCAAAACCTAGTGCTTGTTGTTTAAATAGATCGATTTTTACCATAGATTTTGATATCGCAGACGTTACGTCGGGACAATGGACTCTATCTCGGACAGTATCCGCCCTCAGAGACTCCAGCCGGGGATTGGATTTGGTACATTCGGATCCACGGGAACTCTGCGCTCGTCTCTCCGGCCAGGGGTTACGGCTCCCATCGCCCCGCTCTTACCTCCTCCGACTTCCCTACTATGTGTGTCCTCGTCGGGGCCACCTCCCCCACCGCCACCGCTCCAGTTCCACAGCCTGTACGGCACCATGGGCGGCATGGGGCTCGGAACAGCCGCCTCTGGACCCGGCAACAACCCGGGGAACCCGGCCGTCCTGAAGGAAGCTGTCGAGGCTGTGGTTCGAAGCTTTGCTAAACACACACAGGGTTATGGCAGAGGTACTGTCAACTTAGGTTATTGTTTAAAAATAAATAAATAAGGCTGAAGTTATGCTGTATTCATATTTTTCAAGGATTTATTTTAGAGGGGGGTGGGTGGGTGGTACTTTTTCCCTTCGCCATTTCTAAGTGGAGTCCCGTTACACAAGCTTGAAAGTCTGTTGTTGGCTACAGTCAAACAATACGTATGATTTTCCTATTATTGCTATGCGAACCACGTAAAAAGGGTCCATACTTCTAAAAGAATGATCGTGGTATGATAAACAAGATGACACGTTTGGAGTTCATATGATAATATAGACCTAATATAACTAGCCATGCATTTGATTAGGGTTAAATAATGTAGCAGAACATCCTTACACTAAGCTTTGATTTGTTTTCCAAACTTTGGAACTTTGTTTGGCCTTTGTTAGTTTGACAGCAGTTTTCTACTACGCCATCAAAAAGATGAACAATTTTAATCAACACGAACCAACAACGATTGGTTCCTGCTCCTGTCTCTCCTGTCCCTGTTTAGTCAACGTCCGTGGGAGATATGGGACTAACATCTTACTCTAGATTTCGATGTGAAAGCTATAGTTGAGGTCATCAAAAAGACGAATAGGCCTACAGTAGAATCAAAGTTGATAACGACGCAATGAACAAATTGTTCGTATTGCTGTCTTTCTGCTGTCCCCTTTTAGTCAACGTCTTTGGGAGACTAAAATCACTACAATTGTACTATTGACTTCAATGTCAACTAGGGCTGAACGATATGGTAAAAAAAAATCATATATTTGGACAGATATTGCAATTGCGGTGTGATTCACTATTAGTGGGAATGATCATTTTTGCATCACAATTTTCATTTTCACTGAAAAAACGATTAAAATCTTTGATGTGACATTTGTTGGCGTCTGTACCAAACAAACATGTTTTCTTACATCTGGAGAAAAAACTGTGCAGGCCAGGGCATCTCTGCTGCACTACTTAGCACTTCATTTCTAATGGTGTTATAAATTTACATTTACACATTTTACCCTTAACAAAAAATTGCAGCTCCTGCGAATTGGATATTGCTCTTGGCCATATTGCGATTTTTATACTATTTAAATGAACTGTTCAGCCCTAATTGTCAATGCTACAGTTGTCGAGGTTCATACATAACTACTTTATGTGCTATGTCGCCTCTTAGTCAACGTGGTGGAGGCGTTGCAGGAGTTCTGGCAGATGAAGTTGACCAGAGGAGCTGATCTTCGTAACGGCGCTCTGGTGGTCTACGAAATGGTCCCGTCCAGCAGCCCGCCCTACGTCTGCTACGTCAGCCTACCAGGAGGCAGCTGCTTCGGCAGTTTCCAGGTACGTGATTAGTCTATTTGGTCTGTTGGGTCAGTTTAAGTACAGTTACAGGGTTTTGATTGGTGTCTGGGTTAAGGGGTGTGTGTGTCTGTGTGTGTGTGTGTGTGTTTGTGTGTGGTCGGGTTGATTTAAGATCAATCAAAGTGGCATTGTGAATTTAAAGTTCTAATGCGTGTCTGTCTGTGCACAAGAGTGTCTGTAAGATTGCTGTAAGGCTTATTTGCTAAAACTCTGCAGACATTTAAATGGAGGATTTAGTCGGATTGGAGTGATTGATGTAATTCTAGTAAGCTGCTAGCTATAAGTACTACTAAGCAATGACTGTTAAGCTCTATTCTTCCTCATGTATTGTGTATCATTTTTCAATGATATGAATGAACATATTAATGTTCATTCAGACAATACCCCAAACACTTAACATAAAGTGTATAATACAATCATGTCCCATCATAAAAACCAGCCCAAAAAGCACGGTTTTACCCTAAAGTCTAATAAAGAGGAATTCTTTCAGTTCTGTCCAACCAAGGCCGAGGCGAGACGCAGTGCGGCTAAGATCGCTCTGATGAACTCGGTTTTTAATGAACATCCGTCTCGCCGCATCACAGACGACTTCATCGAGAAGAGTGTGTGCGAAGCCCTGGCCTCTTTCAATGTAAGTTCTTATAGAACGTACATTGCACACAACTTATACCATTACATTTACCTAGGCACAGGCTTTTATCCAAAGTGACTGACAGGTAAGGTTGAGAACAATCAAAGAATACTACATACTAATAAATATTTCCAATTACAAAAAGTTCTGCATGACCAAGTTTCTAAAAAAAATGACTTTACAGAGTGCAGTTGTTAATGTATTATTACATGGCAGGGGTTGTGCTACAACAGAGAAGTACACAAGTAAGTTTACAGTGTTCCTAGAAGAGATGTTTGTTGATGTTTGTATGGAGATAGGTAGCTCAGTCCACCATTGAGGTACCACCACAT
The DNA here is from genome assembly GCA_900323305.1 of Trachyrincus murrayi. Lineage (NCBI taxonomy): Eukaryota > Metazoa > Chordata > Actinopteri > Gadiformes > Macrouridae > Trachyrincus > Trachyrincus murrayi. Next base: position 3,343 of record OOFB01037034.1, read on the forward strand.
ACCAACATCCATTTGTAAAATACAACCTCAGTCTTAACAGCAGTGTGAACCCGTGCTTCACACTCATGAATCATGTGTTGTTGTGGTTCACAGGGGAACAGAGAGGAGGCTGATAACCCCAGCACAGGAATCGGGGCGTTCCGCTTCATGCTCGAGTCCAATAAAGGGAAATCCATGCTGGAGTTTCAGGTGCATGAAATATACTATGACTATTAAAATGTACTATGACTATTAAAATGTACTATGACTATTTATGACTATTAAAATATACTATGTATATATACTATGACTATTAAAATATACTAGACTATTTAAATATGCTAGACTAATAAAATATACTATGACTATTAAAATATACTATGACTATTCAGTAATGTAGCAGACACACGTAGGGGGTAGGCATCTTCAAGGAGGTGCAGGTAGGCTGTGGACATTGGGGATCAAACCCAGTACCTTTTGGCTCATCCTGCTATTTACAAGATATGGTTTGTAAATTATTGTGTTGCATGTTTGAAAACCTTTTATACTAATGAAAAGGAGCAAAAGAGCCTGCAATGTAGCATTGCAACAAGGCATCAGATTTCAGTTGGTAACGACCATAATGGTTCACAGATGTTTTTTTGTGACCAAAAAGCTGTTTTGTGTTTCAGGAACTGATGACAGTGTTTCAGCTGCTGCATTGGAACGGCAGCCTTAAGGCCATGAGGGAAAGACAATGCTCTAGACAGGTAATTGCTTTGACCATAGGCATCATGTGACCACACCACATACATCACCTAACCATGAGCCATGATCACATGTCACATGATTGTCAGATACTTTCAACAGAGAACCCAGTCATGTGAGAATCAATCAATACGGTCACACGACCTGTAATGACCCAATAGTAGCTAACAGAGACTAGTACCTTTCTTCTATCTGAAGCAATGCATTCTGGTGTTCTTTCATAGGAGGTGCTGGCTCACTATTCCCACCGGGCGCTGGATGATGACATGCGCACCCAAATGGCTGCAGACTGGGTGAACAGGGAGCAGGGCGTGGCCGGCGCCATCGGTCGGGAGCTGGCGTCGACGGAGCGCGAGCTGGAGGAGGCGCGCCTCGCAGGCCGAGAGCTGCGCTTCCACAAGGAGAAGAAGGACATCCTGATGCTGGCAGTGGGCCAGCTGAACGCAGCCAACGCTGCCACTCTCCCCTCACACTAGAGCCCACCAACCGCCAAGCCACCAACCCCACCCCAACTCCTATAGGATGCCCGGTACCAGTATGTGAGCACTAGTGTCTAGTGTATTCTGGGGTGATCTGTCTTCACCCGTTTTGATTTGCATCATATATATGTTATACCTGATTTTTAAACTAGTTATGTACATCTACGTATTGCCTATTTTGCCTTAGTTTAAAACAAACAAAAAAGACAGCTGGACAATAGGGATTTGTTTAAGTGGAAACTTAACAGAAAGGCAGGGTAGACACTGGTGTAGTTTACAAATTGCTGGATGAATTATGCCAGTGCACAAGATGCGTAGTTACTTCAATGTCGATGCTTAGGCACAGGCAGAACCTAAGGAAAAACAGACTGATTATTAATGTTACCAACTTACAGACTTGTGTTTACCTGACTACGAAGTTGATGTGAAAAGGGTATTAAGGGTATTACTTTGGTTTAACATGAACACCTGCTTAAAATTCTCCACATCCTAGAGCCATAGAGAGCATACTGCTTTCCATTCCCATCTGTGAATGTATTGATAGGACCCTTTAAGTAAAAATGAATCAAACTCCAAGGAATGAGCAACACATTTCCCCCCCTTAATGCTGAAAATATTTGCTTGCTGTTTTTGAGCGATGACCAGATAGTTTCTGAGTGTGCAGCAAAACATATTAGCTGGCTATCATCGAAAACCTCAGGTATTGAATCAAGACATCCCTGGGAACAGCCTCCTTGTGAGAATTTGATGAATCTATTACCACCGTTATCATGTTCCTGAATCATAACACACATCATACGTAGATTGTACATTTTTAATACTTTAAACTACGAGGCCTTCAAAGCAATTTTCCTTTATATTTCTATTGTAGGCCTACTTTGTATTGCGAAGAACATGTGTTATAAGGATTCGGATTGCTTTTAGTGCTGCAGTGTATGCACATGGAGTGTGGGAGTGTTTGCTTTTGCAGAATCAATAAGATGGTTGAGATTTAAAAAGAAAATTCTCTGAGCAGCTTGGACAGCAGTTTGGTATCTTGTGTGTTGGAGTTGCTTACCTATTGTGTTTTGTTTGGCTTTCACACTTGTGATTCAGCTTTGGAGATATTGAGGAGGGAAGACAAAAAACTAAACAATTATTTCATCATCTTCAAATATGTTTTGTGAGATATGCAGTTAGCCATCGCTATGGACCTATTTCTGCCTTTTTTCTTTTATATGTGTTGGCAAATGTGTTGTATCTACGTGTTTCATTACGGTATTGTGTGTCATATGAAGCCATTTTTTAAAAAGCCTGTTGTGATAAATCAGAGCCATGTTGGTGGCATGTGGCTTTGATAAAAACTGAGGTATTTGAAGTTATGTAAGAAAAATCAATTTCTCTTCTTGGACCCAGGTTATGGTCAAAGACACCAACTTTCCCAGCATAGGAATAATAGCAATACAAGGCAGAGATAAATGTTTTTTTTTACAATTGCTTCTAAAAAAGAACATTCATAAAAGGTACTACCTTTCAGTTGTACCCATGGGGTTGTACCACATAAGGCCCAACAACTCAAAAGTTGTTTTTAAGTTTTTAGTTTTTTTCTGCTTATTAGAAAGCATGTTGGGTTATATGTTAAGTTACATTTACAGATGGCACTAGTTACAATCAAGTGGAACATATATAAAATGTATTATTGAAGAAAAGAGGAAAGAACACTTTTTTATTCCACTTTTGATATTCTTTCACAATATGCATACTATTACTATGAAGGACACCGTTATAGTGGAATTTGATATACTTTCATGTTTGCTGCATTATTGTAAACTTTGCTGAATTATGATTTTTTGACTTTTTGTTTATTAAAAAGATGAAAGATGTGTGCTAACCACATTAAAAAAGGACATTTTTAAATGGAAAACATATTAAAGATATATTTTAATATCAATCAACAAGTTTCCCCAATCCAGTTCACAAAAGAATGCCAAAACTACCTGCCCAAATTTAATCTACAGCAAAAAAAAGTCATTTGATAACTGATAAACAGACAGACATTGCAAATGTATATCAGTTGGTGAAAATCACATTAAATAGGAAAGTATTTGAAAGTTGTAAATAACAGGCATAGTGAAGACATTTGTTTTAGAGTAGGGCAGTACGTATTCGGTCTTCGATGGTATGTGCCTACTGTGAAATTGTTATATTTGATAAAGTATAACTTCTGTTTTGCCATAAATACTTTTGATGCTGTGATAACATTGTTTTAAAAAAAAATGTTAAACATTCTGATATTTTATATAGGAACATATTTTTCCTGTTACCATCCATTTTTATACAAGGATATTTTCATCTTTTGTCTTTGATGCATGACTTTACATGTTTTATATGTTTTGTTATTTTAGTTATTAAAATGTTCCATAAGACCCATCTTGTATGTGTTTTGTATGGCCAATATTTGTATTCCATCTTTTTACCTAAAGTTTGTATTGGAATAAATAAATAAAAGCATATACCAAAGCTGATCAGGCTGTTTTCTTTCATTGTTCAGTAGTGTCATATTTTATAATTTAGGTCATTGTCAGAGGGAATGCTATTCTGTATAAAGTGGCAGGACACAAAAAAATGGCTGTGAAAAATATTACACTCGATAAACTGAATATGATGAATATAAAACATATAGAAGCAACCACCAGGTTTAGTGATGTTGTTGACATCACTAACCGGTCATTTATCTACCTGGTGAAAACATAGGGGCCCTTTAATAAACAGCATCCTCACACATACAATGTACTGATCCAACATAATAAAATGACATTGAGATTATTGGGATTATTTTAGCACCCTATGTCGACCAGAGAGGAAAAGGTATATTGACAAACCATATTATTGGTCTATCTCAGTGTCCCTTCTCCTTACCTTGCACTTCTTTGAGAAATTATCCCACTGAATGGCCTGAAGTTAAATACTTTACTTACTTATACTACTTACAACCTATATATACAAAACCAGGCCTTGCATAGCTTAGATAGCTTCAACCTCTACAGTTTGTCTGGCCAAATTGGCAACATAGCCTCAGCTTTATGAAAGTTACATCCCCAATGTTATAACCGATCTAATAAAAGCTTGGCATGAGAAGAGTATCCAGTGAAAGCTGATTGCTTGTTGTTTGTCTTAGTTAGGAATCTACACTCATACAACAATGAAAAATTACCGTTCTTTGGATGACCACAACTTTTTTGTTAGTGCATAGGTGCAAGTTGTGTACCACCATAAACGAGCCAACTCAGCCTGCACAGTCTTCATGGTTGATGTGAAGGCATCCTGGAGGGTCACTGATACATCACACATGGGTTGCTGTGAGGAGTAATGGAACAGTCGTGGCAGCCCATTGTGACTGCATGGCAGGGTAAGTTAACAGCAGATACCGGCAAAGTAGGACTTGTGACTTGTTTTAGGTTGTTTTAAGACCTGTACCAATTCATTGTCCCCTATTAGGCTTGGAGAGACATGTCTCACGTGGGGGCTGAACTTTAAGATAGAGGCATCTGTCCGTCTTGGCACAAAGTGGCATGCACTGGTCTTGCATGTGAATGGAATATGGTGTGCAGTAAAAAAAGAACCAGACTTAATTAAAGACAGAGTTGGGAGGGTCACAGGATCAATTGCACACAGAGTTCTCCACACCTCTCCTGCTCCATCACTCATTGGTACAATATGTCAACCCAAAAACAGAGCCATTAAGATACCATGTATCCTCTGGTGGAGTAATCATGAGAGTGACGCCCTTGAAACATAAGTTAGCGTTAGGGATTGGCCAACCAAAACAAGGAACCTCCACCCAGATGTATCTGCATGACCATGTGGGAACATTGCATGTCAACTTGCAGGTGAAGAGGGCTGGATTCAGAGTCTCACTGGACAATTAATTGGGGCATCTTGTGATGGCTATGTAATGTGTGACTGCTGTGGGGCAGGAGCTGTTGAGGCCTACAACTGGGACCAAGACATGGGTGGCAGTCTAGATCAGTGGCTCTAAGACCCCAGAGTGAAAAATGTATTACAAAAATGAATAGCTCAAATATGATTGCAAATTGCCATACAAGTTTGTTTTCCCAATGTTGAAAGGTATTGAAGAGAGGTAGGAGAGGTCAAGTTCCTTACGGTATGGATGGGTACAGTATGTGTAATTGTTTTGCAGGCACAGATGGAGATGTTTGTGACAAAGAGCTACTGTGACTGTATAACAATTGTGTGTCATCCTTCGGGTACCCAGAAGTGAAGACTTCATCTGCGCTGCAGTGGGAACCATCACAGACTTCTGGACCTGCCACATTCTACCAAGAATGACACTGGACAGTCAGGTACATGGTTTACTATCAACGGTTTTAGATTTGTCATGAATTTGCCAGATAATGAAACTTCAAATACACATAGTATGTGTGGCAGTTTCCCCTGCCACATGCCAACTACAGTGGCTTTTTAGGGCTCCTCTAACAGGACAGGCAGGACACAGGCAGATGATGATTAAACCGGTTTATTGTAAAGTTTGAGAAAGGTTTGAACAAGCAGAGCAGGTGATACGTGCTGACATGCTAGCGCTCCTCCACCAGGTGAGGCTGCTTAAACCAGCCACCAACAACACACACTCCACATATCCCCAACGCTAAATTGAGGCTGGGGAGAATTGCGAGCTGAAACATACTCCCACCTCCCCCTCCCTTCCCCCCCCATCCCCCAACCTCATTGTTGGGGTTGGGCTGCTGCCTTGGCTGGCGGAGGTGTCGCTGGACTTGGCGGTTGCAGGGTTGTCTGGACGGGCTGGGAGGAGGTGGGCCAGCTGGGCCGTGGTGGTAGCTCCTTGGAGGGCCCGAACAGCCCTCTGTAGGGCCACCCTCCACCACCGTGACAAGGCATCATCCCCCCCACCTCCTTCCTGGAGCCTGGGACCTTGGGCTGCTGTGCTGGCTGGCAGAGGCGTGGCTGGACCTGGGCTGCTGTGGGCTAGATCCAAGGGCAGTTAGCAACAGACGGTTGCTTGTAGCGGTCGCTGCACTGCCTCCCCCGTCCTCCGCTGGGCTCCACCACTGGCCGTCGCTGCCGGCGGGGAAAGGACTGGTGCTAGGAGGTGGCTGCCCGTCGCCGCGCCTGGTGGCTCCAGTGCGTCCCTGGGCAGCCCTTTTGTGTCCTTACCTTCCTCGGTTGTAGAAGTCCCTGTTCAGGCGCCAATGTGGCAGTTTCCGCTTTGTGGCAGTTGTTGTTGGGTGGTCTTCAGGTAAGTTTAGGTTAGGATTCAGAGGGTCATCAATTGTGTGCAGGGCAACATGGAGTTGATGACGCTTCTTTATATTTTGCAACGGCCGCAGTGAAGTGGCTGTTCTTGTGAAGCAGTAAGGTTGGAATGTAGTCTGGATGAGACTCATTACTCATTACTCATAGATCATTACTTTTGGAGCCTAAAACAACATAAATAATTTAGGTAACAATATTATATAAAATTATAAATAGATAAATAAATGTGTGAATAAATTAATTAAGTATTAAGTATAAATGTGATAATAAATGTGTAAATATATAAATATATATATATATAAATGAATAAATAAATAAATACACAAATAAATGTAACACAATTAAGCATTAAATTACACAATTATTTATGTATTTATATATTCAGTTTTGGCCCTTAAAACCCTCCATAAAAATTAGCGTTACAATTTATTTATGGCCAAAAAAGAACCAGATATAGAGGGAAGTTGGGGTGCAGTTGATAACTAAA
>OOFB01037034.1:13713-39144 GCA_900323305.1 Trachyrincus murrayi
GAATTTTATGTTGGTTTTCATGAAGTTCAGATCATTTTGAGGAAGATGGTTCAGAATTGGTCTTAACCTTCCTTACTGTTTATGCATAAATTCTACTTTCAAAGATTCATACAGTATGTACAAATTCTACACAAGGCTGTTGTCTGCTCTTACTTGGCACCTAAGAGGAGCAATCACGACCTACTAATGTTAAATTTAAACATCTGTATAACTGCCACAAGAAAATAACAGGAGTGGAATAATAAAATATCATGTGACAAGAGGCAACGCTCTATATCCCAAGAAACACTGCATATGACCTCCATTTTGAATACTCCTAGTCCCCTGCCTAACATCCTGACACCACTGGCACCAGCACCCAGGGCTAAACCTTACCTTTGACCCCTCCGCCCCCCAGGTATGCAGATGCAGATGCCGCCTCACGCACCCCCAGGGATGGTGCCACCTCCCCCCCACCCACCAGGAGCAAACCAGCACCGGGCACCACCCCCTCCCGGCATGCCTCCCCACCCACACATGGGCATGCCCCCCAGAGGGCCGTACCATGGACCCCCCATGGGTGAGTTCACTATGGCTTCTCATTCATTCTTCATCAGCTATCTTGGGGTATCCTCATAAGGACATAAGGAAAATACTGTCTTTGGGAACTATTTCAGCCCATTAAACTTGTTTTTTATTGTTGCACTTTAGAATAATGATGAACGACCACTATAATTTAAGGCTGTGAAACTGAAAATCACAATGTTTCCCTGTGCCATTCATGATTCATTCATTATCTAAAATAAGATGGGGAAAAATGTAAGCTTTAGTCAGAAAAACAACCATCCTTTTGCGTAGGAATGTTCCAGAACATTTTGTGAGATTGCCACATGGCGCTACCAGATGCTTGTTACTTACAGCTGTGTCTTGACAGTGACGTTCAGGATGAAAGCACTGACAGTACTAGCATTAGCGATGTAAGCATAACACTTTGCTTAAACAAGTTGAGCGGAGGCTGAAGAGAACATTGTTGTACCACGGTAAAAATGACTCGTACCAACTGCCATATTCTATTTAGGCGCCTTTTAAAACTGTAATCAACGGAAACATTTGCGTTGTCATTTAGCAGACACGTTTTAACCAAAGCGACTTACAAGTGTGGCTGTGAACAATCAAAGCATGCAATCCAAATCAACTACAAAAATAATTCACACTCGACAGCATGCAGAGTAGCTAGAAAACTGAAGAAAATAAGGTTGGTAGACATCTTTTTAAATGTTACTTGTGTATAGGTCATCTCAGTGACATGGGGTTTCCAGTTTAAGATGAGCTTAACTTAAACTAAGCAGCAGTAGTACAGGACAGTAAAAAAATAATACATTTAATTTGGTAGTGCATCCCACCACAAATAAATAAATAAAAGCATTTTTAGCAGCAGTCTTGTGTGGAGATTATTGCTGTTTGGTCTCACTCACCTGTTGACGACCCTTCGCTCCACAGGCCCACCCATGCACCCGGGGATGAGAGGGCCCCCTCCGCCCATGCCCCCACCTGGCTACGGTGGTGGTCCTCCACGGCCGCCTCCTTTTGGCTTCCAGCGGGGCCCGCCCATGCCCCCCCGGCCTCCCGGTGGGCCTCCACGCGTTCCTATGAGGGGTCCCATGCCGTCCTAGTCTCCTCCTAGGCAGTTGGGGTCGCTCCTTTAGTAGTTCTATTTTTTTGTTTTTGTTATGTTTTTTTAAAACAACATTGGATCAATTCTAGTTTATAATTGTGAAAGTAATTTAACCACCACCGTGTATTTTTTTGGTTGTCACTGTACAGATGCTGGACCTTTGAGGAATAAAGGTTTTAATACAAGCTTTTGTGGGTTGTTTTTCTCGGGTTCTGTGTGATTAGCTGTGTGATTAGTGAATAACTGGATAACTAATCGAATTGGAAATGTACAATTGGAATAGATTCAAGGTGTTTTTTTTGTCACCTATCAAGAGACTGTTTTCTGTATTTTGGAATACGTTGTGTTTAAGGGTTTTATAGAATTGTCTATTGATCTATGGTATTTGTAGTCAATGCCTTCTAAATAACACCTATGCTATAAATGCTTAATGGTCTTATTATAATGCACCGATTTTTAAGAGCAATCGGTTGGCATAGCGACCAGAGAGGTGTGTGGGCCTGTGTAGCACGTTTTTTATGAAGACGTTTTGATGCATGCAGTTATTTTCTTGTCCTCTAGCCATACGCGTGACGAGAAAAATGGAGGCAATATTCGGGTAAAACCTCAGGATTTAAGCATCACAAAACTAAAATATAAGCACATATGCCATATATTTAAATACAAATAAACACGCTTCTCGGTGCCAAAAAGAAAACCTGAAATATTGCATTAGACGTATAGGCATGAATTGCGCGAGGCGATAGTGTTTCTATTGGTTTCATGGGGGAGGGGACCCCTGAGCACGAGCAGGCTTCCTCGCGATGCTGTCCATATCACAGCGAGTCTCCTGGTGGCGCGGAGTCCACCGACCTGCACAGCGTCACTCGCTCCCACCGACTTGCACACAGCATCACTCCCTCCACAGCCTCCTATACGTAAGCAAGCCCTCGTTCATGAGAAAGACACGGCTGTAAGGAGGCGTCGGTTAGGCTACTTACTCCCGGGAAAAAAGGTAAGACTTTAATGTGACACGATGATTTAGACTGTTCTGTTTTAATTTGATTTTCAAATAGTAGCAAATGGTTGTTAAAGCTTTGATTGCTGATGGGCGGGTGTTCTGGAGCCGTTTGATTTATATGGTAATTACATCGATTTGTTAATCAGGTGGGCCCTGCAATTCAATAATAGTCGTGACAGGATCGCAGATCGTATTTTATGTGAAATAACGTTATTCTCAGACTGTCAGCATACATACTGGTTTGACATTTGTGTTTGATATCCAATATTGTATTGCAGTATATGCACGCTGTGGTCCATTTGCGACCAGGCCTACAACACCTAATCGTTTTCTGAACATTGGAAATAAACAAAAAGAAAAAGTAAAATGATTAAAAATGTAGGATATCTTTGTATGTTGCCATCATATCCACGTCCACGTATGTTTGTGTGGCTGTAGCTCGGCACAACCGGTCCAATCGGCTTCATGTTATCTTCAGGTGTCAGTCGATGATGTTCATATTTCGTGAGGCTCGCTGCTGCTGGAGAGCGTAGGCCTACGTGTAATAGCGTAGGAGCCCGCACTTCATATCTTGTAGGTCTACTGCGATTGAGGGGGGGGGGAAAGAAACGCCAACAAACAGCTCGCACGACAAAGCGTGGTAGTTACACAAACGAGAAGAGGCGTAAATTACACACACACACACACACACACACACACACACACACACACACACACACACACACACAGAGTGATACTACACGCTGTGATACAACACAGTAATAGGGCTACACACTGCTCCCTCGTCACACAACCTGCCTCATCTTTGAAATGGCACGTGTCGTTTGGTCATGGCCGAATGTCTCTGCCAGGCCACTTTGATTTCAGTGACGTTGGGAAATCTCTGGTTTCAATAAATGTCATGAGGATTATGGAACAAATACAGAAATCATCATTTTTATCTGCAGATAATATTTATAAAGGCCATTTAAATGTAATTAGGCCTATCTGAAGATAACATATGGATAGGCTTCATAGGCTTCGTTTTGCCTTGACTGACTAGTGCGGTTGAGCTGAAATGTCAGTTAAAATGCGCTGTGAGAATATCCGCTTTGAGTTGACTGCGCCTGCCTCCGTATGAGATAATTGAGATTTTAGACCCCTACTGGCTCATTTCTGACCAATCAGGGCATCTCTTCTGTGAGTCGGGGAATCCATCTTGCCTGTCAATCACAGGTGCTTGAAATGCAACACTTCTCAATGTAGGAAGGGAGGAAGCAGGAGGTTCTTTTGGTTGTTTCGTTTCAAAATATTGCTCTTTTCCGCTCTTTTCAGCTCTCTGTCTTTACAATTCTCGAATCTTACCTACAGCACCTTTAAATAATAGCAAGATAACTTACAGTATTTGATGACTACTAAAGCCTACTTTTTCCATGTCCCCTCAGAGACCATAAAGAAGCTGTGTATTCCTCAACAGGGTGAAGCCCCCCAAAAACCCTCACAACCCAAAACAAGCTTCTCCCCTACTTCCTCTTCAAAATGGAGGATGGCTACCAAAACCGGACTGCCTTCATCAAAGGTGCCAAAGACATTGCTAAAGAGGTGAAGCGCCAGGCCAGCAAGAAGGTGGGCCGTGGTGTCGACCGCATGACCGATGAGTACAGCAAGCGCTCCTACAGCCGCTTCGAGGAGGACGACGACTACCCTCATGCCACCGGCACCACCGGCAGTGCCTCCCAAGATGGCGGCAGCGGTGGTGGCGGTTACTACCGCGGTGACAGCCAGGCAGGTGGCGACGATGACGACGGCGGCGGCCACAGCGACTCCACGGAGGGCCACGACGAAGACGACGAGATCTACGAAGGCGAGTACCAGGGCATCCCCAGGGCCGACTCCGGGGCCAAGGAGGGCCTGACGGGGGGCCCCAGCTCGGTGAAGGATGCCGGCGGGGTCCAAGGGTTCAGCTATGCGAATGGGGCTGCGGCGGCCGAAGCGGAGAGGAGGAAGGACCAGGAGGAGCTGGCGCAGCAGTACGAGACCATCCTGCAGGAGTGCGGCCACGGAAAGTTCCAGTGGAGCCTGTACTTCGTGCTGGGCCTGGCGCTGATGGCAGACGGCGTGGAGATCTTCGTGGTGGGCTTCGTGCTGCCCAGCGCAGAGAAGGACATGTGTCTGTCCGAGCCCAACAAGAGCATGCTGGGTAAGGGAGTCTTTTGAAAGGTCTAATGGTGGTGTTCTCACTAACACGTGTGGTAAACATTGTTTAAAACCAAGAAGGATTTAAATATTTGACAAATATTGAAAAGCTCCTTGATTTCCATTATTTTTAGTGGCATGAAAGTATAACAAAATATGAGCGCATTTCAATATTTGTCATCAAATCTGTCACGTATGAATCATGGACAACACCGTCCATTTTCCTGTCTCTCCTCTCTCCGCAGGCCTGATTGTATATCTGGGAATGATGGTGGGAGCGTTTCTGTGGGGGGGCCTGGCGGACCGGATAGGCCGCCGCCAGTCTCTCCTCATCTCTCTCTCCATCAACAGTGTCTTCTCCTTTTTCTCTTCCTTCGTCCAGGGCTACAGCACCTTCCTCTTCTGTCGCCTGCTGTCTGGCGTTGGGTCAGTGGATACAAAATATAACGCATACAAAAGATTGGTTGGCAACAGGGTTTGTTATACAGTGTTTTGAATTCAAATATGGGTTTGTCTTGTTCAGGGTGTGAAATAGCAACCACAGAGCAAAGTTTGGCAGCCTGATTATTTTTGTTTATGAAAATTGTGGCCTTTTCACCTTGTTAGCTTGTTTTCGCAGTGATATTATTTTAATCTATTCAACGTATGCCAAAAATGAAGGCAAAACACCTTTCAGTTTATTTAACATCTAAATGTAATCAACATAGCTTTCTCTCACAGTTAAATGATTGTGCCTTACAGCATTGTTTGCATTGACAGGCGTAACACTTAAACCAATAATATCAAATAATATTTCCACTCCCCCCTCATACAACAGACTAGCAGGCTAATGTGGTTTGTCACATTTGCACAATCCAATCAAACCCCCCCTGAGGATCAAAGCCCATTTCCACCTGCACTTTCTCTCTCTCTCTGGCTAATTTCATTTGGAAATGGCGTCATATAAGTTATTTTAGGGTAAACCTTAATGTAAATCCTTGGTCTCTGATTGGGTGTTCCAGGATTGGAGGGTCTATTCCGATTGTGTTTTCCTACTACTCTGAGTTCCTGGCCCAGGAGAAGCGTGGGGAGCACCTCAGCTGGCTCTGCATGTTCTGGATGATCGGAGGGATCTATGCGTCTGCCATGGCCTGGGCCATCATCCCTCACTACGGTAAGCCTAGGCGGAGAGAGGCAATTCTCTGTTATCTTACTTCCTATGAGCTGTGTACGTCAGTTATTAGTCCACAGAGCCAGAAGAATAAGAACATAACAAGAAGAACAACAACAAAGACAAGGAGAATCAATATTATACATCTATATATACAAATATTTTGGCAAAGAATTTGACAAAGCAATATCCGAATGTAATGGAAACGGATATCTCTCTATCAGAAGTCTTGCCCTCTCTCTTGCCAATAACACACACGTAAAGCACCCCGTTCAAGGTGTTTAGATGAGAACGCTCCTTACGGTAAGGCCAGCCCCATTGAAACCAATCAACTACTTCAGATCTATACAGCGTCATGTTAGAATTTATTGTGAAATGTAAAAAGGCGATAAAAAGTACATCTGAAGTAAAAAGTCTCATCTGTTTCCTATTTTTGTTTGCCCTCACCACCAGGATGGAGTTTCCAGATGGGATCAGCGTACCAGTTCCACAGCTGGCGCGTGTTCGTGCTCGTCTGTGCCTTCCCCTCCGTGGCCGCCATTGCTGCCCTCAGCGCCATGCCTGAAAGTCCCCGCTTCTATCTAGAGGTTAGCACGCTGCTAACTCACTGTAGGCTAGCTAGCTATATAAGTGCTTTTATATAAGTGCTTTTATATTAATGTGCTTGTGTTTTTTTCTTTTCATATCATCATGACAATACAATTATATCCACCAAATCTGAAGTGGAATATCTCCCAAATGTGATATGGCATTCTAATGAGTGTTTATTCTTGTTTTGTTTGCGTTTCGTAATCACTTGGTATTAATAATTTACCACGTGTCCATTACCGAGTGTGGACAAATGTACACCCATTAGTGAAACCCATTTATCTTATGTGTGTCTCATGTATGTATATATCAAACATCCACAGCTGTTGTCGTTTTGTTGTTGTGACAGAACGGAAAGCATGACGAGGGCTGGATGATCCTGAAGCAGGTGCACGACACCAACATGAGGGCCAAGGGCTTCCCAGAGAGAGTGTTTTCTGTGAGTATCCCACAATAGTGTAGTGCAGTCCGATGACCCCATTTTTAGGTCTGAAAATTCTTGCGACCCCAACTTCGTACATTTTTGTGAATCTGCTCCCACCACAGACATAATTTTATCATCCAAACATCAGGGCTGTAGTACTCAAGTCCGGTCTTGGTCTCGAGACCAATTTTTGATGGTCTTGTCTTGGGACTCTGAGTGATTTTGAATCGGTCTCGGATGAATTGGTCTTGGAAGACTCGTTCTGAGAAGAGGGCAAAGCTGTGTTCGAAATTGCATAGCTACATATTGTTTTTACTACTTTTTTAATCTCTTCTAAGAAAGTGCCCAGCAGCGAATGCTTAAATATTCAGAGAAGTTGATGTGGCATCTAGCTAAGTAACATTACGTTGGCTTCTTCAAAAATTGCATATTCCCGTCGTAAGGTTAAATGATTGCTGATTGGCCAAATGCCAACTGCACCACCAATGACTATTAGTTTTAACTTTTACAAAATGACCCCACTCACAACTATCAAATATAACATAACATTAATCTCGCTGTCTTTTCTGTCCATTGATATGACTAAATTGAAATGCACCAAATTCATGCCAGGTAAGAATATTTTCGCAGTAAAACAGTGTTGAAAACAGCAAATATGGTCCTGGAGCAGTAAGAAAAAGTAGGTGAAATAGATGCATCCAATTCTAGTAAAGTAATGGTGCAACTATGTTATGAACATAAACAAGCTGCCTACAATGGATTTTGTCCTCAAAATGTGATAATTCTGTTAGCCAAATATGCCTTTAGAAACCTTCCTTTTCTATTTTAGGCAATCGATATAATGATAGCCTCACGGTCTTGGTCTTGAATCGGACTCGATTCACCAATGACTCGATCTGGACTTGGCCTGGACCGAGGTGGTCTCGACTACAGCCCTGCCAGACATCTGCCCATAATATCAATGTATGTGAATCGTGCCACACCAAGTGATTAGTAGCAGTTCACTTGTGGCTACGAATCATTAGGCAGTCAGTTCGTATATACAGGACCTTTTATGAGACCTTTCAAACTTTTAAAGAAGAACCAAACACCCTGACCCCACCTTTAACAAAAATGCTTTCAGGTTTTGTCACTCAGGGGCAGGGCTACCGGCTCCCCTGTAAACGCCCCTTCCATTCAGTTTTAATAAGCGGAGGACAGGTGTGTCGCATCAACGCTTAATCAGCAGGTTCCCGGGTAACCATATCATCCAATCAGTGATTATGCATGCAATAGCATGTTTAACCTATAGAGGGAGTCCTCTACAATGCAAACCAATGTACAAGTAGTGTTGGGGTTTGGTTCTCGTTTAAAACATAAAAAATGCATTATCAAATATCGCTAGCTTATATTAGTCAGCAATCTCTCACGACCCCAACTGCATACCAAGCCACCCCAGGTTGGGAGACACTGTGTCTAGTGGCTCCCTGGGTTCGAATCCCAGTATCTACCTGTAGGCATCCTTGAGGAAGATGCCCAAACCTTACCTGATGTTTAATGACAATGTACATACAAACAATCACTTTGGATCATTGAGTCGGCTAAATAACTAACATCTCTGATACAAAAAACACAAATTCTAGTAATTAGCTGTAAAAATAAAACTGAGAATCAGAGAGAACAAACAGAGGGGGAATAAAATCTATATTACGAGGCGAAGGAAGTCAGGGGATTTTCATAAATTACAACAAAACAACATTCTGGATTCTGTTTCTGTCCCTTTCAATGCCCCACCCACAACGTTTATCACTGTCAGTGTGTGCACACAGAACAAAGCTCATGAATATATAAATTCAGTCCTTGGCCGAGCCTTCTACATGCGGTTGACTCTCTATCTGAAGGTACAGCATGTGGAATTGCCTACATCATCCTAACAACTACAAACTAGATATTCAAACAACATGTGAAAGCATGTGTGACTGCTTTACAAAGACACATTTCAAGGTCGGGAGATGACAGTGATGTAGTCTTTAACAATGTTAAAGCTCCGTCACTTGTTTTTTGATCCAAGGTGACCACCATCAAGACGGTGAAGCAGATGGATGAGTTGGTGGATACGGGCACGGACACACCTATCTGGCAGCGCTACAAGCTGAAGATCATGAGCCTCACCCAACAGGTGAGCCAGGGAGTAGAACATAATCCCTCTGATAATCCCTTTTAAAATGAGCTTTCCTGTGTTTTCATGATTTTGATTGAGGTCACAAATGGCCATGTGTGGGCAATGATTACGTCGATTGAAAACTAGAAGGATCTTGAAAGGTTTATCATGCATATTACATAGACATGCAAGACAAAATAATCCTCTTTCCAAGACTAGAGGACAGCCTAGCTCAGCTAAATATTATGAGTGATTCATTCTGATATTGATATACTTCTCGTGGTTATATGTGTAATCTGTTCTTAGAAGGCGACTATTTCCATCAGCATTACTAATAAATAAACTACCAAATTAGACCTTTAGCTTAGTATGACTGCAGAAGTGCACACTATTGATCGTCGCGAGCGGGTTAATCAAAGAGCTTTGAAAACATTTGTCCAATAGGGTCTGTCACCTCTGTCGCCATCGAATGATGTAATGGCAACGTCCTACTGTAAATGCCACTAATAGCATTTGTTCTTCACTCTCCTGCCTCTACTCTCCCTTTTTCCCCTGTCTCTCTTTATCTGTTAATATTTCACCCTACCCTGAGGCAGAGAGCAACAACTAGAAGCGTTTTACTCTGTGTTTTAGTCTATGAGCCGCTACGGCACACATCAGTTCAGAGCTAATATTCTCTATACAACCGAGCGTATTGAAATTGGAACACAAAACGCTTTCAAAATGTTTATGGAAGTAAAATTGCAGTTTAATATGGACGAGAGGACTTATTTGGATGAGTCACCAGACCAAACAAAGTTTCCTTCGTCAACGATTTCCCGAAGAAATAACTCTAAATGAACCTCAAATCGCTAATCATGGAAAACCTTTTTTTTTATTTTTATGCCAATCACCACATTGCATTAGAGAGTATCCATTTAGTCTTTTCTACATCTTCCTGTGACTAATGTACATCCGAATGCTTGTTTACCCATTAGGTGAAGAACAACTTCCTGGCCTGCTTCAACCCAGAGTACAAGAGGACCACCTTCATGCTGATGGCGGTTTGGTTCACCATGTCATTCAGGTACAAAAAATAACCATTAACATCATATATTCCAGCAGTTCATCCTATTTGTTCATATATTTGGTTAATGTTTGCACTCTAACAGCATTCTTACTTGTATTGATTATTTTTGATGCCCTAACCTGCTACCTGCTCCTTGATGACATTCATCCACACACACAAAAAGTTGCTTTCGCTAAAAGCTAATCACAAAAAAGTTAGCCTAGCTTGGATGCTAAACCGTGTGTGTGTGTGTGTGTGTGTGTGTGTGTGTGTGTGTGTGTGTGTGTCCCTCCCCAGCTACTACGGGCTGACGGTGTGGTTCCCAGACATGATCAAATACATCCAGAAGCAGGAGTATGAGTCCAAAACTAAGACCTTCACCAATGAGCGAGTGGAGCACACCACCTTCAACTTCACCCTGGAGAACCAGGTCCACCGCCAAGGACACTACTTCAACGACAAGTGAGTGGATTAGTAGACACACAGATGTTTTCATATTCTTATTTTAAATCTCATCTCATTCCAACATAATTGGATAAACTCTAAAAAGTCAGAAGTCACATGTCATTCCCGCTCTCTTTCAACCAATTTCACTGTCCTGACCATAAAGAGGCAAAAATCCCTTAAAAATATGAATACATCTTTTTTTACATTATTGTGTTTTGATTCTGCACCGTTGGATAAAACTCAAACCATTAAAATTTTAAAAACACCTATGTCATCCATCTCCAAGGTTCCTGAACCTCAAGATGAAGTCCATGGTATTTGAAGACTCTGTGTTCGAGGAGTGCTACTTTGAGGACATCACCTCCACCAACACCTTCTTCAGAAACTGCACCTTCATCGCCAGCCTGTTTTATAACACAGGTATAATAGCACCCTCTTCCTCAGTTGTTATTAGATACCGGTAGTTATCTTTGCCATATGAAATGTCAAATCAAATCTTTCATTTTGTCAATGAAGTAGAATTCCAAATGGTATGGGGAGGGCAAGTCAAGTTTATTTGTAGACCTATACCCTGTGTCTCAATTACATTTTGAAAGGGCATGGTTCGATCAAATTACATTACTGCATTACCTAAATTACTCTCTATCAGTCTAATAGCTAACTTGTATGTCTTCTTCTTTATCTCTATTAGATCTATTCAAGTATAGATTTGTGAACAGCAAGCTGGTGAACAGCACTTTCCTCCACGACAAAGAAGGCTGCATGCTGGACTTCAGCGACGACAACAACGCGTACATGATCTACTTCGTCAGCTTCCTCGGAACCTTAGCTGTGTTGCCTGGCAACATTGTGTCAGCACTACTAATGGACAAAATTGGACGTCTACGAATGCTAGGTAACGGTTTACACAGCTTCAACTCAAGGAGGTATAATGAATAGATATTTTGTTTTAATTGCTAATTAAACCAGAATTTAATGACATACCAATTAATCATTTGTCCTTTTGTCTTTCTGTCATTAAAACAGCGGGCTCCAGTGTGATATCTTGCATCAGTTGTTTCTTCCTGATGTTCGGCAGTAACGAGTCTGGGATGATCGCGCTCTTGTGTCTGTTCGGTGGCATCAGCATCGCCTCATGGAACGCCTTGGATGTGCTCACCGTGGAACTCTACCCGTCAGACAAAAGGTGAATTACCGGTACCTGAGAGTTAGGTATAGGGCTTGTACATTGTGACGTCACATCACAATGACTGCCGCCGTTTTGGACATTGGAATGTTAGTTATTCCCTTGGTGTTAATGTTTTTTTTTGGTTATGATATGTCATTATGTGGAGATGTTGTGTTTGAAACTGCCAGTGTTTCTCATTTCTCTTTCTCACACACATACCTGACACTCTCCTGACACACAATATGCTTTAGCCAACCTACAATGCTATTTTAAAACATATTAAAGTTCATAACTATAGGAATTTCTGGCGGAATAAGCACTCACTATTCACAAGATACAGAAAAAATATCAATCAGGGAGCAATTTGTATCGGTATACTCTTCTTTGCGCTTTTTTGGATTATATAGACAAAATGTGTAGAATACAGCTGTGCTGTACCTTCTGTTGTGACAACCTTCCCATCCAGGATTTTGTACAAATCTGTTACTGTAAGGTTCTACTAAATGACTAGTAGTAATAATAGTATAAAATGTCTGACAGTTTAACTGTTAATATACTGTGAAGTAATTTTAATTTCATTTTGCTCTATTTTATATATATACTAGACCTGTTCACCCTTATACTTATAATTACTGTGTATTTTATCATCTATTGTCTAAGCACAGTCAAAGGAGCAGGCAAAGTAAGCATTTCACTGCTAGTTGTACATGTATGACTTTGTATGTGAAAACAATAACCATACTGTAATTGTGTTTTTTATACAGGACCACTGCGTTTGGGTTCCTCAATGCTCTGTGTAAACTGGCTGCTGTTCTCGGCATAAGCATTTTCCAGTCGTTCGTCGGCGTCACCAAAGCCGCGCCCATCCTGCTTGCCGCGGGTGCGCTTGCCGCAGGTAGTTTCCTCGCCACAAAGTTGCCCGAGACGCGGGGTCAAGTGCTGCAGTAGCAGAGATGATCCACCAGAGGGCAGCACAGTACGCTTGTAATAATATAATGGGCACAACCAGGACCTGAAGATGCTCAGAGTATACTGCCAATACACACCCACTGAACACACTGCCATTTCCCAATGTAAGAATACACAATGCGTTATGATTCAACCAATGGTAATTTACAGACAATATGCAGAAGCAGGGATTGTATTAATTATTTTCATCCAAACCTTAAACAAAAGAAACAAATAGTGTAGCTTGGCATAAGGAAAACTTTAATGTTGAACAAAATTGTTTGATAATAGCCAAGGTAAAAACACAAAATATGACTAATAATAAATCTAACAATGCATATAATAACAGATAAAGACAAAAATAACAAAGCTGAAGACTAACAAAGACTCCCCTTCTATTCTGCCCTTGTGGCACAATAGTCTACCACATCCTGACTCACCTTTAACACTGCCAATATACCTTTTGTTACCAGGTTTCCACAAAATCATCCTGCCTAATTTGAATTTATACTCTTGTTTACTATAAGCTGGGACACTCAAAAAAAACAGTGGAGTTTAACAAGAGGATTTTATTTTAAATGTTAGTTGTTGGTCCCTGTATAAATAGAGCTGATCTACTCTGAAACATTACATTTATTACATTCCCAGATGTACATGGTCTCTACTGTACTTGGAATGGTTTCTCCTACCTGTTGAACCACTAGAACACAGAAAGCTATCGCAGTGAAATATTGTTCATGTCTCGTACCAAATGGATTTTGGTCAAAATGTGACATGCATTTTTGTCCAAAATATTAAGTGTGAGTGTGTGAGAGAGAGATGGTTTTACATAATAATTGGCACATAAGTTTGAGTACGTTTTGTCGTTTTTCCCTATTTTAGTTTTGCGGACCAAACTGTAGCAGTTATAGTATAACCACAGAAACGTTTTTAGAATTAGATGGTCAAATCAAATAGCCTTTGACTGCCATTCATTAGTACAGCTCAATCTTTTTTAATCTTTATTTTTAAATTTCCTAATTCCTACTTTTTAGATCCAATGGATTTAAAGCACAAATCAAACAAAGATAATTAAATTCTTAAATTTTTCCCCCTGAGATCCATTGGATGTCTGAGACCACAAAAATACAATGAACAAGAAACAAACAAATTATTAATTTCAAGGGCTTCCTTTAAATTCCATCCGTCACAGTATATCTAAACTCATCACCTACTGAGGTCTTATGTAGTATACAAGTACAGTGTACAACACTTAAAAAATATACTTTCATAGAATAGATTATTCAGTTTTTTTTTCCCCCAACAAATACCAGGTGGTGACTATAGATGGATGTGAATGAAAAGGCATCAGTAAGTTAGGATGTCTAAATATGGGAGAATTGTTTCTTTGTGTGTGTGTGTGAAGAGATCAGAGATCTGCTAAAATTCTCCAATAGATGAATATCTTGATTTGAGTGTAAGTCCGAGTGAAATAGGTCATGTGTGTGAATATATCCTAAGAACAAAAACTCTATTGCTGTACAATATTGTGTGTGTGTGTGTGGTTGTGTATGCATGTATGTGTGTATGTATTACTCATAGAATTACTTAACTTGTCCTATGTATGTTGAGATATACGTTTGAGTTGATCGCTCGCGGGGTGTTGTTCGAGTGTGAATGGGTGTGAACATATTTTTCTACTTTGTGGTATTCTCATCCCGTGATGGAAATACCGGCTAAGTTTTAGGGACCACCAAACCAACCGTTTATCATGTGATAAATCGTATATATCATATGGAGAAAATAATACATGCAGTACAGACATCAACGTGTTGTCTTAATGGCGCTGGTTGCTCAGGCCTCCTTGGTTGATCAGAACCCATGATCCTAATGACCTAAAGCATGTTTGTGTCGTATCGTCTCTCCTCAGAACTACCGTATGCCAGATGTTCATTTATTTTTAAAATTTAATTTTTCGTCTGAAGCAAGAATTAGTCTTCTTCCTTGCTGTCGTATGATGACCTGTGTGTTGCTTGCTGTGTTTACTCTTGATAATAAGTGGGGTCCACTCGGTGTGCAGTTTTATTTTAAAAGTGTGTGGTGGTCGTCTATGGTGGTGGTGGTGATCATAGACATATACATGGACGCTGCATTGGTCTTTGGATCGTATGTCAACGTCGCCGCCATATTGGCGAGGCCAAGTCTGGCCTGTAAACAACAAAAGTAAATGGGGGAGATGAAGTTTTTCTGGATAAAAAGCACTATAACGTTGACATTTCTCGACCGATTTCAGTGAGTCATTTTTATATTGTTTATGATCTACGTGGAGTACAAAAAAATGTTATACATTATCTATATTATATATAGATCTATATATTATATTATTTATATAATATATTATCGTTAGTGCTTTATATCCCGAAAAACAGCCTCTCCCCGTTTACAGGCCAGTCCTGGCCTCTCTAAAATGACGGCAACAATGACATATGATCCAAAGGCCAATGAGGCGTCTATGTATATGTCTATGGTGGGGACTGTGGTCCTGGTATGACCTTTGACCCAGGAAGCACTCTGTACGTAGAGGATACTCGTAACAATGCAGTACTTCGTAATCGGAAATAGCACACTGCCAAGTCCAAAATAACCTTAAAAAACAAGAAAAAAGGGAACCAATGAGATGCAATTGGAGAGACATAAGCACAGAAAAGCAGTGTTGTAGAAATGGCATTGCTGTTGCATGACATGCAAGGCTATCACTGTCTGGAACCCTCTTCTCCGCTTAGCAAGTCACCAGGTAAACCAAAAGTGAAGTCATTAACTTAAAATGAGTGCCCTCTGTCAATTGAAACACGTCTTAAAAATGTAAACGTTTTGTATTCAACGTTAAACATGTGCTGGATTTTATGTATTTTTATTTCAATGAGTGTTTGGGATTCTAGTCCACAAAACTAGGACTACAAAAATGTGATTATATATAAATATATATAGAGGATGGTTTGAATACAGAGAACAGCATGAAAACTTTGTGTTAACGAATGTTTTCGGCTTTGGCCTAGTGGCAAACAGGTTGATTTGGAGTAATAATTTTGGTCCTCAAATCTAAAGAGATGAGGGGAAATGAAAAAATACCCTGGGATGAAGATGGTTACTCTGGAGACAACAGGACTGAAAATCAAGCCGGGAAACTGGCCTCCAACCTGTTCTGCAAGATTCTACTCTTCAAATGAGTTTGAAATCAGTGTACCATGTGTAGAAACCTGGATGTTTGTACGTGAAAAATATCAAGTCATGGAACAAATGACCATGGGACAATAGTTACAAAAAAAAAAAATAATACCAGTGACAATTTAAATGTAGTCTGTCGTTTTGTAAACAGTTCAAAATGTTTGTGAAACTATGGTAAAATTCTGAATATTGAGAATATTTTAGTGATGAAAAGGTGCTGTATTTATTTTGTGAGAATTGTTGATTATGCTGGGTCTTGCACTCTAGCCAGTTCTGAGAAAATAAACTTATAAAAAAATGTAACGTGTCATGGTGTGTGCAATGCAACCCATCGTTGACTGGTACTTCCAAACAGACCTACACATTTGGATGGCTTTTCGCCTCTAGTTTATTTACGTCAGTGAGTATCACATGTTACATTGAACTTATTTCTTTTAAAAGCAGACCAAAATGTAAATGAAGGCCACTTGACCAAATTGTTGCCATTGGTCAGAAGATTAGTGGCCGAGCAGTTGTCAAAACACAAACAGCGCTTCCTGAAAAGAATAAAAGGATTCAGTTTAGCTTGATAAACCAGGAAAGCTTCCTGCACTCATTGTTGGCACGTTTTTTTTTTTTTCAAGTCACGATACTGTTGAGTGCCAGATACGGTTAAAGAAAATTTTCCAACCTGGACCCCATTTTCCCATAATTTTGGGTCTATTTAAAAAAAAAAAAATTGGTCCAATACTGAGCGAGATCGCTTCAGCTGCAAAACATCTCCAATGTAACCTTTTGGGGCAATAGCGCCCCGTCAATGTAAATCCTCTAAAAGCGCAATTTTAAAAATTATTGTCCGCATTAGTCACCTGGAACCAAAACGTGAAAATAAGGTCCAGGTTGAAAAATCCCTACATTAACCTTTAAGTAAATTTTTTTAAATATTGAAATACATATATATGTTCTTGTGAGTTTTCTCCAGCTGTTTGCTGTCTGGCCAAATTTCAATTACACCTCCAGTAGCCTTATTCTGGTCAGACTGCAAAGGAAGCTCTCTAGAGTGCGATAGGAACTGGCCCATCCGCTCTAGGTGGTCTCTGGTCACACCCGAGTGAGATCGTTGCGTTCACATATGCCCAAACTAACGGAACTTGGGAGGGAACCTCTCCAGGGGTTGAAATAAAAAACAACAACTAATTATCTTGCCAATGTCAAATATAACCACCAAGTAACACAGTTTTAAAATATCAGGGTTTTGAGTTTTATTTGAGAAACGTTGGCGATTTATATACACCAAAGCATGGGAGCTAGATCTTCTGGTGTTCACATAGTGGGATAACATGCAAAGAGGGCGATGCCACATTGGTTACGTCTGTTCCTGGCCATCTTGATATAGCCGTGCTCGCCATAATTAACACCCCAACTGAAAACAGAAATTCAAATTTAGAGCAAAGTGTCAAATTCAAAAATGGTACACAATATGACGGATCACAAACCTAATGCATACAAGCACGCTTATATCCGAGGAGTTTGTGAGTGCATACGTTCTTAACATGGGTGGCGCCCCAATGGGAAATGGAAACCCTAACATGCTCCACCAGTCGAGCTAGACATGACCACAACTTAATACCGTTTATTCTAACAATATCCTTTAGTTTGCCAGTGTAGTCACTCAAGAACTGAAACCCCACCTGTTCTTGACAAGCCAGTAGTCACGTCCGTGTTCAGTGCCATACCCGACAGCCAGCACCCCGTGGTTAACCCGGTGGGTACACGTGTGGTCTCTGTACACACCTGTTCCGGGGAAAGCAATTACTAATTTCCAATATTCCAAATCAATATAGCTGAATTGCAGATACAGCTTTATAATAATAATAATAATTTGAGGTACAGCTTTTCATAATAGACTATGTGAGTGGTTGATGACCAGAATGATTTATTTTAGCAGCCATTGTGAGGAACACATTCGTGAGGAAACTAGCACACTTCCCCTTTTTAAGTTAAGACTTAAAGGGTAATGTCGCCGCTTTTCAACCTTATCTCCATCTATCCGCATTAGGGATATAGTGTGAAAAACGTCTGCAGTTGTTGCCGATGCTCTGTTTCTGGGGCGCAGCTGCAAAATCTCTTAAGATTTCGCAGATTTGCGCCATCCGGCGGACTAAAGTTGCAGTGACTTCTGAGTGCAGGCAACATGGAGGAAAGGTAAACATGGAAATATGCATATACTACCCACATTGAAATTATACAAAGCTGGTTGAAAAGTTCGCCTTTAAAAGTCGTGGTTTGGTATTCACAGCGTCAAAACCACTCACCGTGACGGTAGAAGAGGAACTTTGGCCGGGAGGCATCTATGGCAACAGAGATTGGACCAATCGTAGCCATGGCATGCTTCAGTGCCACTTCATCCCCCATCGGCAAGAACCTGTAGCCAGAGCAACTTGCAACCTTACATTTTGGGTCGTACTTGCAAGGGCCGCTCTGAAAAACAAAGGAATTCAACATTAAAATCTTAACTCTGTATTGAAACCCTGAGGTGCAACCTAGAGCAAAGCTCGAGACTGACTTAACAAATTATCTGCGTTCAGCGAAGCACGATTTACTGACCTTCACCAGATAATGATGTTGAGGCTTAAACCAGTTCCTCTTATCTATATTGAGAACTCACTCTGCCCATATAGGGGTATGCCGCATCTGAGTCGATGCCATGGTTCTTTATGACGTAGAGGAAGGCGTTGGCTATGTAGCCGCCGTTGCAGCCCTGGTTACCAAACCTCATGGAGCAGTCCATGAGGTTCTGGGGACTAAGGGAGACTAGGGTGCCGGTGGTCTTCTTCAGTTGGCCCTCCAATGCACCCACAGCACTGAAGGCCCAGCAGGACCCACAGGAACCCTGTGACAGGATGAAATATTGGATCCCAATGCAGTTTGAGTCAAGACAATTTCACGGTTAGTCTCAAAGGGCTTCACATGCCACATTGTAAGACACCCGCTAACCCTAAGGGGCGTGCATGATTCAAGTCATACGCATGATTTTGGCACAGCCATGTGAAAAAAATGAATGGATCCTTGATTAAGGATCCCAATGACTACAGCAGTTAGGTAAAAAGGACCATGTAACCTGGTTTTTAACTCCTGTTACCAGGCCCTTCTTTCTCCAGTCCAGGCTGGAGGGCAGGGCACTCTCGTTGACTCTGGTGTAGTTTGAGAGGCCCCTCTCAAGGTCGTCAGGGACATGAGTGCCCATGAGGGAACTCGTTGCTTCCTCCATAGTCTGCAAGGAAGTAGAATTAAAAGAGTAACCATAGCATTCACACCACACCTTAAAACATTAGGGCAGTTGGTCAAATAAACAAGCCTTTTAATAGTCAATGTTTGTCTTTACAGCCTCTTCACAGCGATACCCAACATACCATAAATTGTCTAATATACGACAATAGAGTCATGTCAAATTAATCTACCATCAAAACGATCAGCCCTCATGACAACAAGATACTAACCAAGTCTCCAAGGTGATTCATTGCCAGCTCATAGGTGTGCATGCCTAGAGTGGCCTCCAGGTTGTGGACATTAATCATATCCAAGTTCACCTCCCAGATTCGCCTGCGGCCCAACTCTTCAATCTGGACAGCAACGCAAGAGAATAAAAGTTAACATGACAAAGGTAAGGAGGATCACTCAACATAAAACATGACTCAAGTTTTTAGAGAGCAGATTAGCATCACCGCATCCTAGCACTAGCAGCTAAACAAACATGGCAGACTACATACCCCAGTCATGCACAATATGACAACTCTAGATTTGAATGCCATTGTAATGATACTAGAGAACATTAGCACAGGTTAGTCCCATTCAAACTAGCAAGAGACTTTACATTTGGTGGCAATTGGCAATAAAAAAAAAAAAAGGACCACAGCCATTTAAGTACCATTTCAGAACATTACACCTTAAAAAACTAGTCTTGGAGTGTGCAAGTTCAGTTGGAAAAAGCAGGCAAAAAATAAGCCAGCCTACCTGACCAGAATACACTTTATTGTGAATCTTCTTCCAAAGTTCCCAATGTTGGTCGAGTTCTGGGCTGATGACGGCCACCGTGTAACCACACAGAACACCGACTAGAAGGCTCCCAAACATGATGCCACACCTAAACAACCCACCAGAAACGTGCTTTAGTAGTACCACACACACATTCACATCACCTAATAAAAATAAGTTCTCTGAAACTATAAACAGTGTGCAGTGCAGGTAAACAAGAAATAATCCAAAATCCTGTCAAACATGATTGTTTATATTGACCTCTGACATGTGGGGACCCACTCATGTTAAGCTATATAACAAAGCTAAGCACATTAAAAAGCCCAACACGAGCGAGAGAGATGAACTGATAACACCAAAAGACCAACCAGTCCCTCAAATCAAATGAGTCTAATTAAAATGTGGTCATAAATCTAGTTCATTATCCAGGTGAACACAGCGCTGACATACCTGGCTGGATGCAGCAGACCATGGCAGGAAGTGGAAGCTAATTGGATCTTATGCACCTGTCATGTGTTGTAGCTAATTAAATCAAGGTGTGTCTAATTGAGCGAGGAAGTCATGTGTGTAGTGCACAGCAATTACAGAGCTATGCAAATACGAATGAGACAAAGTGTTCAGACAAAGGAGGTTAAGTGGAGAAGAATAAGTAGTTGTTTTTTTGGTAGAATAAAACATAAATTTTATGACAATACATATGTAGTACTTTCTGGTTGTTTTATGTTTTATCATAATGTATGCTAC
The DNA here is from genome assembly GCA_900323305.1 of Trachyrincus murrayi. NCBI lineage: Eukaryota > Metazoa > Chordata > Actinopteri > Gadiformes > Macrouridae > Trachyrincus > Trachyrincus murrayi. Next base: position 34,418 of record OOFB01037034.1, read on the forward strand.
TTATATTTGCTTTGTGATTGTGTAATAGCTTCTTAGTTTAATAATTCTTTATTATAACAAAACATCAAAATTTGTTGTTGAAATAAAATAACCCAGAAAAAGCATGAACCAATGAACGGACATAGAAGAGTAAAAACATTCAACATTTTTTTTTATTTTATTTACTATTTAATTTTTAAGATGAAATGAATACATGGTGACAGGGATCAGTTTAGTGTAGGGTAGATGGGATGGTTCACTATTGCACAGAGATTGTTCTTGTTCCTGGCCATCCGGATATACCCTTCCTCTTCCCAATCAGCTCCCCAGCTGGAAAGGAAGAGCCATGTTGAAATGTTGAGAAACGCAAAAGAAACAAAATATACAATGTTCAGTTTTATACTCTATCATTGTACATTTTTGCATTCCACTTTGAATAGGTGGTATGTGTTTGGTCTTTGTAAGTCTGTGCTGAATACAAAAATGTATTATGCCATTGTCAACAAGGCTATTCAAATGGAGTAACTGAAGGAAACATTTGCTAAAGGGTTAAAATGGTTGTATTTTCCCTTGTTTTCCTTCCTTGCCTTAAATGACACAATGTCTCTGTCATGAATTTGTACTTACAGTAAATGTCCCATTGGGAGTAACATGTTTATTTAAGTGATTCAGCTATATGATTTGGCCTATTCATATTTAGGATATTGTTCACATTTTCTATCGAACTAAGTCGTGTTCCTCTGTCATTCATACTACAGTCTTCCTATAGTAGGAACATCAGACCAGAATCTGCTATGTTCTACTGGGTCTCCATGGTTTGGCTTTTTAATTCACGATCACACTTCAAGCACATAGACAAACATCATCATCATCACAGACAAGGTTTTGGTGTTTTTGTCACCTGTTTTTCACAAGCCAGTAATCTTGTCCTTGATCTGTGCTGTAGCCCACCACCAGCACGGTTCGTTGTCACAGAAGAGCAGTCTGGTGGATTGTACACACCTAGAAAAAAAAAAATGGTAGGTACGATTTAAGAGCTGTCATTTGAGTGTAATTTGTCATCTGTTCCCCTTCAAGAACAACATTCATCCAATGTGTTCAACACGCCTGTGCTGTTCTTACAAAACTATTGCCTGACTTCCACGTCTCTCCCATATCACATCTCTCCATGTTCAAATAGCCTACATTCTCACTTATTTTGATTTGGCCTCTGTATATCTTCCAGTGATCTGATTGGCTGTACTGTATTTCCCAGCGACATTTATCATTTTACCTGAAGCGACTTGTGACAGGCAATTCAGCTACATGTCATTAAGGAGCAGGTTAGGGCATCTTGCTCAAGCATGCCTAGTTCTAGTATACATTTACTTAGTCATGACTACTACTTACTCAGTAGTCTTAATCAAAACAATCAACCACCCTCTGTTCTGCTGAAAGAATAGACAGCGTCTCTCGCTGTCTATTCTTTCAGCAGAACAGAGGGCCTCTAGCTGGAATAGAGATGTCCAACACGTGGAGGTGTTGGATGACCTACCATGTCTGCCAGGTGGTTAAGGCCCAGGGTGTAGGTGTGGTTTCCAGCCTTGGCCTCCAGGTTGTGTCTCCTCACCAGCATCCAGTTCCTCTCCCACATGGCTCTTCTGTAGACCGCCTCCACCTAGGAGGAGACCATAGCAGACCATAGCCTGGTTATGGGTGTGTGTGTGGTACCTCATCGGTGTAAATCTTCTGGAAGTTTGCCTTCCAGGCTTCCCACTCGTCGTTGAGGTCAGGGGAAGAGAGACCGGCGACCACTAAGGTGATGAGAAGTTCCAGTGAGCTCAGTGTGCGCATGCTAGAAGAAGAGACATAGTACATATATAAATGGTACATGGACTGCATTCATGTAGCACTCCAACACTTTAAACTAGTGCCTCACATTCACCCATTCAGACACTTTGAGGATAATACACCAAATTTGCTCTGTTGGTTCATTTTGATGAATAGAAGAAATATCCAGCTCAATTGTAAATTAACAAGAGGGACAATTTTCGTTGATATACATTATACATACATTTACTTTGAGTAGAAGTATGAGGAAGAAATGAGAAGCATTGGTTGATATGTAAAAATAGCAACATATACAAATATTGTACAAATTCATAATACATCATAATAATCATTTTACAGTTACTTTATTTGAAGTGATTGAGTTCTGCTATTAACTCTTGTCATAACTTTCATACAATATATTCCATGGAACAATGTTGCTACTTTTATGTGAATCTCTGTGTATCTCTTATTCAGCAAGTCCTCTTCTGACTGGTCTCTATCTACACAGCATTGCCCCTGTGACATTTTGCTTTGGCTGTCGAAACACTCCGCATTACTCAACCAGAATCCCCCTCCGCAGCAGATCTGGAGATGAACAAGTGATCTAAATTTACCTCTCAGGTCCAACAGAGCTGAGGTCTTCTGTCCTGGGAAAGATGTATCTGTGTTTGCTTCTCGGATCACACATACAAAAATTCCACGCTTAAAAATAAAGAGGAAGTAAAAGTTTCCTGATTTGGTTCTTTTCACCACTGTGGTTTGGACTGACTAGGTTGTCACGTAAACCTAATTGAAAACGTGACTGAATGAAGCAACTATAGACATTCCCCGTTTGTAGTTTTTATTTTTAACACACATTCTTTCCAGTCCCAACACGTAAACAGTTTGTGATCTGTAGTTATCAGTTAAAATGTCTATGTTTTTGCTACACCCACATTCAGATGAGTCATCTCATCCATGTTGCATGCTTCGCACAGGGTTTGTACAATAGTTTCAAGGTTAGATGATTGAGTTGAGTGATGGTTGTTGTTTTTCCATTTCTAATTACTGTATAGTTTAATCTGAGATTTGGCAATTCTTCCTTGCACCAAAATACCGAGACAAACCCCTTGTATGGTAACCTTCCTGGTTGGTTGAACTAAACAACCAAAAAGTCCCCTACCTCTCTGCTCCCTCCCTAAATTTCTCTGCCATTAAGTGTTGCATTTCACTCACCTGTGATTGACAGGCAAGGTAGACTCATTCCCCAAACCAATCAGGTAAGAGTTGTCAAGAGATTGGTCAGAAATGAGCCGAGCGCGGTCTGAAATCTAAATTGGTGCAGTCAACTAAAAACATATTCTCAGAGCATTTCACTCACTAACAGCTAATGGATAGCTATGCCATTTCTAACAAATTACTCAAATAATAGCTCTTAAATCTTACCTACAGCACCTTTAAGTAGACATCAGCATCACTTCACTGTGGGCAGCTGTGAGGGTCCGAACGCCCGAAAAACAGGAACGCAGGCATTTTTAACAAAAAGGGGTTTTATTTTACCCAAATAAACAGTTAGTGGGAAATAAATACCAAAAAAGATAAACAAGATCAAAATAACATAACAATGTGTGAATGAGGCTGAACATAAAATTTACCAGCAGACAGAACTGAAATTCAAATGTGACCTTCCACAATAGAGACTATATACAAAATGGGTTAAACTAACTGACACAGGAGGGGAGGAACAGAAACAGCAATAGTGAAACATTCATTTTATAATTAAATAAATTATCATTATTAATGTTATATGTATCTATTATTACTATTATTATTTATTATTTGTATTTATTCTATGAATTATATTAAATATATATCCTTAAACATAAGTTTATTCTATTTCCCCCTATGAGTAAAAATGAGTAGACTCTTCCAATTAGTCCAATTAAGCACACCTGTATCTCAAACCAACTGTGTGGGCTGGAAATCCAGCCCTCACATACTCGTCCCTTTCTAGTCTCTTGCTAGCACTGCAAGTGAGGAGTGTCCGGGTCTGCATGTTGAAGTCCATTCAAATAGTTTTGTCCATTCCGGTTAAGTGTCAGCCAAAGTTCTGTAGTGAACTGGAACGAACCTCAGCCATAGCTTGTGTCGTGGTCCCTAGTTCACAAAACAGCATTCCCAGAAGAGTTTCAAGTAGTGGTTGGAGATTTGGGTCACAGTGGTCCATTTGCTAGAGAGGATCCTGCTGGGTGGGGTACTAGTATGTACCTCCAAACTGGAAAGCTCACTGGTATTCCCAGGTCTGGAAGCATTGCTCCTGTCCCCCAGCCTCCTCATCATGTAGCCCATGTGGCACCAAGGATCTGGGACAGGTCCTTCAGCAGCTCTAGCCCACCAGTAGCTCCCTCACCACAGCCTCCATCTCACTGGCACCATACAGCAGGACTCAATAATCTCCTGCCAAACATCTCTCCAACTCTTCTTTGTGGCCTCTTGATGGTTAAAAAGGTTGCAGGTTAAACTGCTCAACAACAAAAAATGACTACCTGTGTCCTCACCGGATGATCCCACCACTGCCACCAATTGTCAGGGACCAAGCAGTGAGGCAACGAACGGAATTGTTGATGAAAATCAGGGTTTTATTTACCCAAAAAAAGCAATAGTTTTACAAACCAGGAAAATAATAATTAGGCCTATTAAAGAGGTCAACAAAATATAACTATACTTAATACCATGACCAAACATAATGTCAACTAAACAAACTGACCTCCCACAATGACACACGAAGGAACATATATAGTGGCTTGGCCAAACCAAATAACACAGAAGGGGTAAATGAGATGGACACCAACTACAAGTAAATACAAAGCAAAGCTAACTGAACCCAACTCCCCCCCCATGACATGGCAGCACATGGTCCAGCACATCCAGGCCCAACCCAATCAAACCAGGCGATT
>OOFB01037035.1:20356-47515 GCA_900323305.1 Trachyrincus murrayi
GGAATCAAAACATCCGTCAGACACACAACTAAGACATCGTTATCACAATGTCTTGTTGTACGTGTCTGAATGTATCCGACAAAATAGAAGTTGGAAAAGTCTCTCTCTCTCTCTCTCTCTCTGGCTCTCTGTGTCTCTCTGGCTCTCTCTCTCTGTGTCTCTCTCTCACTCTCTGTCTCTCGCTCTCGCTCTCTCTCTGTCTCTCTCTCTCTCTCTCGTTCTCTCTCTCTCTCTGTCTCTCTCTCTGGCTCTCTCTCTCTGTGTCTCTCTCTCTCGTTCTCTCTCTCTCTGTTTTGGGAAAATGTACAAATCAGTACAAGTTTTTTTTTTCCCACACTCCTTTTTTTCCTTCTCATCTACTTCCTTGCTGTGCACACAAATAGACACACACACACATGCTAAGAATGAAGCCATTTTGGGTTTGTCAGTTGTGAAATGCAATATAATCCTCTTAAATGCATACTTATCTTGCCCTGCAGACCACGGCGTAGTTGAAGATAGGGTTGGGCGATATCCATGTTTTAAGACCGTTAAAACCTCTAAAAACATCAAGGTTACGGTTCAACCGTCAAAGAAAAGCAACTTGTATAATTAAGCGAGAGCCACAGGGTGGAAACAATCGTCTGCAAATCACTTTTTCCCCCCATTCTTGTTTCATACATAATAAATATAATAAATCCATTGACAAATCCAGTATAAGGCTACTAGGCATGTTTGAGTAATAGACTAGCGATGCATTATGACCTTCATAAGCTTGCTATTCATAACTTTGTGTTAGCAGGCTAGGCCTATAAGCTGAAAGGAATTATTAAATCAGCATTATATCTGGCTATCGGTTGCCTCAAACGGGGTGATTTTGACAAGCAGTTTAACCGGGAGATGGAGCGACGTAGCCAGCCAGCTTGAGAACAGCAAGAGAACAGCATATTCTGCATGTATGCCGATATAGTTTGAGACATAATTTTACCTTACTGATTCCCGCTCATCTTACCTGCTTTTTAAGGTCGTGGAGTAAGAAAGAAATCCGCCAGCACTTTATACCTCGCTTTCATCAATGTTTATAAAGCCTAACCTTTGCACACATATCAACCATAAAGCCATAAAAGCTAGGGCTCATTTTGGGGAAAAGAAACAACGGGGAACTCGATCTGGCATTCAATTGAGGTTTTAAAGTCAACAAATCAAATTCAATGCATGCTAAAGATCATTCATTAATTCTGCCTTTATTCTCCAGCATGCATCCAGCATGTTGCCTCTGTCTGAGAATTTTCAGAGAGTTTTCCAACCTAATCTTATTCTACTCTGAATGTCTGCAATCGGATTTTAGTCGTTCACAAACAGGGGCCGTCGCAATTATTTAACTAGCTCACTCACGGTGATAGCCCTAGCTGCTATTTTAGCAGCTTCACTATCATAGGTTCGTGCCTCGTCCTCAAGTACATCCCACTGATTGGCTGACGTCAGATCAAATTCTCTATCCTCAAATCACAGCAGTGGACAGTAAGCACGACCCCAGATCAGTGGCACTTAGAGAAATTCGTGCGAAAAAAATTCAAACAAGCGCTTATAACGAGACATATTTTGAGACGTCTTGATATGGACACCGTCAGAATTGTATACAACCGTGATATACCATTCTATCGGAAAATCCACCAACCCTAGTGTGTGTGTGTGTGTGTGTGTGTGTGTGTGTGTGTGTGTGTGTGTCTTGTGCTTAATTTTATTATACACATCTTTGTTATAAACAGGAAGAAAGCAACAGAACCAGACCTTGGCTTGTCTTTCTTCTGCTCTGATTTCTCTCCTTCCTTTGTCTCCGCTGGCGTCTTCTGGTCTTCAGCAGGTGGTCTCACGACAGCTTTCTGTTTGTTCAAGAAGTCAGCAACAGTTTTATGTCAGGCACCCTTTAAACCCAGCAACTTAAATGAGAAATGTAAGAGTGTAATATTTGTGTAGAGTTTGTGTAGAAATGATCGTATGCAAGAGAATATTTGTGGGGCTAAAAAGATGAATATATGTATGGGATTTATTTGTGAGTTTTCTGGAATGGTATCGGTTACGTTCTGTATTTGTTCCAATATTGTTTTTAAAAAGTACATACTAATACTGCTAATAAATAACCTTACAAGCTCAAAAAGGAAAATGGTGAAATGGTCCATCTGGGTCACAACTTTATGAATCCCAACAGTTGTTGGGAGTCCTGACTACCAGGGGGAGGGAAGGAAGAAAACACTAAATATAAACCACCAACTACCCTAACTTCAGACATCAATGAATGCCGCTTTCCCTAAATAGTACTGTGGTCACGTGCCAGTAGCGGCCTGTGGTGGACTCACCTGACTCTTCCCCTGTGATGACGAAGACGAGCTGGAGGACTGCGACGAGGACGACCCAGAGTCCGAGGAAGAGGAGTCGCTTGAGGAGGACCTCCTCCTCTCACGTTTCCCCTGTTTCTTCTTCTCCTCCTTTCCTTTCAGGCTGGAGGGGGCCGTGACTTCCTCCACCCCCACCTCTGTCGCCTTTTTAGTGGGCTCTGCGGTGACCTGAGGCTTGCCCTTGTCGGCCGACTCTGCCTTGGGCCTGTCTTCTGAAGCCAGGCTGACAGCCCTTTCTTCCCTGGGAGCTTGGGCTGGTGTTGGGAGGGCGGGTCCTTCTTTCTCAGCCCAGGATCGCACCTTGGTGGGGGAGGTGATGGGGGAGGCGTGTGGCGGGGGGGTGTCTGAGAATGTGCGCGGCCGCTTTATGAACACCGAGCCGGAGGAAGTTGGCAGGGGAGTCTCCCGCAAGAAGCGGAACTTCTTGAGGGAGGAGGACTGGGGCGACAGAGGGGTGGCTTGTTCTGACGACTCTCTTGGGCCCTTTCCACCGGCCACCTGGGCCTCCATGGTCTCAGGTTGGTCCACCTTGCTGCCTGCTCCCGCGGAGAGCTGAGGTGGAGGGGGGGTCGACAGGAGGTTCAGACCAATGTCCCGGCCGCGCTTGGATGGAGGGAGGTGACTCTCTCTCTCCCTGTCGGCCATCTTCGCCTTGTCTCGCTCCTCCTGCGCCTCCTTTTCCCGCTGCAGTCTTTCACGTTCAAGGGCATTTTTTGCCCTCTCCCTCTCATCTTTCTCCTTTAGGACTCTCTCCTTCTCCTCTCTCTCTTTCTTTAGGACTCTCTCCTTCTCCTCCCTTTCCTTCTCCTCTCTCTCTTTCTTTAGGGCTCTCTCCTTCTGCTCCCTCTCCTTCTCCTCCCTCTCCTTCTTTAGGGCTCTCTCCTTCTCCTTTAGCGCTCTCTCCTTCTCCTCCCTCTCCTCTCGCTCCTTCTCCAGGGCTCTCTCCCTCCTGAGTGTCTCAGCTCTCTCCTTCTCCTCCTTTAGGGCCCTCTCCTCTCGCTCCTTCTCCAGGGCTCTCTCCCTCCTGAGTGTCTCAGCTCTCTCTTTCTCCTTCTCCTCCTTTAGGGCCCTCTCCTCTCGCTCCTTCTCCAGGGCTCTCTCCCTCTCCCTCCTGAGTGTCTCAGCTCTCTCTTTCTCCACCCTCTCTTGCTCTTCTACGCGCTTCCTCTCCACCTCTGCCTTCGCCTTCTCCATCCTCTCTTGTTCCCGTGCCGCCTCTCTCTCCACCCTCTCGCGTTCTAGGGCCTTCTCCCTCTCCACCCGTTCCTGCTCTAGAGCTTTCTGTCTCTCCATCCTCTCAGTCTCTTCCTTCTCTCGTTGCAGACGGTCCCTCTGTATTCTCTCATGCTCCAAGGTCCTTTCTCTTTCCAGCCGCTCCTTCTCCTCCCTCTCCCGTGCCAGAGCCTTCTCTCTCTCTAACCTCTCTTGTTCCAGAGCTTTCTCCCTCTCAATCCTCTCCTTCTCCTCCTCCCTCTCCAACCTCTCCTTCTCCCTAGCGAGCTCCAGAGCCCTCTCCTCTCTTTCCCTCTGCAGAGCTCTCTCCTGCCGAACGGCCCGCTCCAACTCCAATTTTTCTAGTTGGAGGGCTCTCTCTCGTTCTTCCCTCTCTTTGGCAAGAGCCAACTCTCTCTCCAGTCTCTCCCGCTCCAGAGCAAGGTCTCTCTCTTGCCTCTCGCGTTCTCTCTCCTGTCTCTCGCGCTCTCTCTCCTGTCTCTCACGATCCAGGGCCAGCTCCCTCTCTCTCTGCTGGGCCCTCTCCTGCTCCTCCCTCTCTCTCTGCAAGGCCCTCTCCTGCTCCTCCCTCTCTCTCTGCAGGGCCCTCTCCTGCTCCTCCCGCTCAAGGGCCTTCTGCCGCTCCATCCTCTCTCGCTCCAACGCCTTCTCCCTCTCCTGTGCGAGAGACCTCTCCTGCTCTTCCTCCACCATCCTCTGCCTCTCCCGTCTCTCCAGCTCCAGGGCCTTCTCCCTGTCCAGCTGAGCCTCCCTGTCTTCTGTTGCTGTGACACGGAGCACGCTCACTGGGCCCTGGCCGTGGCTCCCCAGGCCTCCCAGCACACCCTGGTTGCCGCCGGGAATCATGGGAAAAGACACGCCGGCAATGGCAGCTGAGGTGTTGGCTGTGTGCGTGATGGCAGTGAAGGGTTGAGCTGTGGCGGCGGCACCGTTGTCTGTGGGCTCTCCAGTGGCGCCGTCGTGGCCGTGCCACCCGGCGCCAGAGAAGGCGCCCTCGGATGCCATCTTGCGGGCCAGTAGGGTGAGGGGCCCGGGGGGCTTCCGCTCTCTGCTCTGCGGCTCGGGGCTGCTGCTGCGGCTGCTGGACGACCCGGAGCTGGAGGTGCTGGAGGCGCGCTGACGGGCGGGGGCCTCGTCTGGGCTCGGGGGGCTTTGTTTAGGGGTGTCGGGCAGCGGGTAGGACAGCTCCGGGGGCGGGGAGGGCGGGGGCGTGGGCTGACGCAGCTGTGGAGAGAGGAGGGAGGGGATGTGTTGGGGGGGCTGGCGGGACGCCTCCGACCGCTCTCTGGCCGCCGACCTCCGCGCCGCCGTCCTCCTGGTGGGCTCTCCTTGGCCCCGCCTCCTGGCGCCCCATTCCTCGTCCTCGCCATCATCCTCGCCCTCGTCGCTGTCCTCCTCGTCGCTGTCGGCCAGGGCCTGGCTGGACGGGGGGACGCGTTCTGCGGCGGAGCCGTGCATGGACACGGGACCGGGGGTAGGGGCGGCGGGCTGACCGGACATGTTGGCCTCCTGGTGAGCGGGGCCCGCCAACCCCTCGCCGTCCGCAGGGCCGAGGGGCTTGTGGTGATCGACGGGCTCTGGCGCAGCCTCCTGATGGGCACGGAAAAGCACCCGACATTGAGTGTGTGGTGTCCCTCCGTGCAAACACATGCTTCTCACATTCTTACCGCCATGACCCTCCCCAAGCATGCAAGATTCAAAGGGCCATGCGTCCCCACATGCAGATTAGGAATGTCACTTGTGAATCAAAAGGTTACTAAATAAAAGGTTAAAACGGGTCTAACCTGGGAGGAAGCAGGACACGGAGCGTTGTTGTTAACACTTGTGTTGTCCTCTTGGTCTGTGAAGGGAAATACATTTTAATGACCGTGTGTGTGTGTGTGTGTGTGTATATATATATATATATATATATATATATATATATATATATGTGTGTGTGTGTGTGTGTGTGTGTGAGAGATAGGTGACAGGCTTTACCGTCGGTGTCCACTGCTTCTCTCGCCTCCCTCTCCAGACGCTGTCTGAGGAGTTCCTGCTGCTTGGCGAGGTACTGCTTGATGAAGCTGTTCTGGCTCATCTCCTCCCCGATCTGAAACCACAGCAACAGAACATTGAAAAACCATCGCGAGTGGCTCAACTCACTCGTGTGCCAGCCACATAGGAGACACCTCATGCTATGCTCTTAAGCTATGTTATTCCCTCTCTCTTTCAACAAACTTTCCTGTCAGACTAGGATTTTCTAAATAAAAACCCACACCTTACAGGTAAAACAAGTGACCAGAACTTGAAAGATGACACAGATGCACTTATTTTTTCTTCATATGACTTCAGGGCTTATGGTGTGACATATTATGGGCTGTAGTGTGTTGCAAAGCGTTACCGCGGCACCCACCTGAGAGTTGGGCTGCAGCCCACTGTGAGGTGTGGAGGTCCGCTGGAGGTTCTCCAGCATAAGGGCCTGTTGTTGGAGAGAAGAAGGGAAATGGTTTGTGTTATTGACGAACATTGAAAGAGTAAAAACGGCATTATGTTAATCAACTAGTTCTAATATATACACAGCAGTGGATTTCAATTAGATTAGATATCCATTAAAGTTGTATGGCCAACTGGTGTGTGTTTGTATAACCTTGGGCACAACATTTTGTTTATTTAAAAGCATTGTTGAATTGGACTGAAGACATACAACAGAAGTAAGGCATGCTATGATGAAAGAACACAAAATGAGGATATAGTAGGGTTGGGCAATAGATCGATATCGTGATATGGCATCAGTGTTGTTTTGTCCTGGTTTTAGAGGCTGCATTTCAGTAAAGTGATTTATTTTCTGAACTTACCAGACCGTTCTGGCTGTTCTATTATTTGCCTTTACCCACTTAGTCATTATGTCCACATTACAGATTATTTCTCAAAAATCTCATTGCGTAAATATTTAGTGAAAGCACCAATAGTCATCCCTACAATATTGTCAACAGTATCAATATAGAGGTACTTGGTCAAATATATAGATGTGATTTTCGCCCAGTCCTAGCATATAGGCCTATTGATTTTAACTGAACATTGAAGACCAAATTAAAGTGAAAAAAAATGACAAGTCGATACACCTGGCGTATTCTGTATTGGAGGGCATCGTTGATTAAACTGAACAATCAATACAGAAGAGCGCACAGACAGCGGTAACACGGGAAAGTTACGTTTCCGTTCTGAGGTGTCGATCGGTCAACAAAGAGAGAGAAACTACGGCGAACTAAAAAAACTTCCAGAAACATGCCTTCTGGCCAGGTACATTTTAACAACACACATTCTTAACCCCACAAGGAAGCAATAAGTACAGTTATGGAATTTGGCGGGACATACATGTTGGTGTAACATCCTCTCACTCGGGGAATGAATGAAAGAGCGGACCAAACGGGCCTATCCAAATGGACACGCGTAATGGACACTACTAAAAAGAATACGTCTGAATACTATTCCTAATGGTACATTTACAGTGCTGACATTCACCACGAACGTGTGAAAATAACTTGCTTCACGGTCAACTGAAGCTAGTTTTAAAAACGGTTTAATTCTGTACTTTGGGCTATTTCTTTAGCATTCGCGAACCAAACAAGTTGAGGCAAATACACAGCAGCTTAATGTACATTGGTCTGTGGCTGTTGCGACGTTAAATTAACGCACAGCGAAATACAATTCATCCGATAACTCCACATATAAAAAGGCGTCTAGTGTATTTATATGAGGGCTCTTTATATAAAGACGCGGACGCGCAGAGACGTAAACAAAACCGCTCACACACACACACACACACACACACACACACACGCGGAAGCCCGCAAACTTTACCAACTTACAGTTCGCCAACAAACATTTACATCGTTGCATCGACATGTGGGTCAGTTCGCATCAATTAATTTAAGCTCTTTTAAGGAGATCGCCCTTTCGAGCCCCGATCCAGGGGACAGTATTTGCTTAACCTCCCCCCACGGGTTTTAATGGAGCAACAATGCGCGGATCGGACTTCTCCACGGAGCAGCGGCAAGTCAGCAGCCGCTCAACTACGAGCCGAACACAGCGGCAGCCCAACACAACACAGATATTTAACTCGTGTGTAACCCCCCCGGGTGGGCTGGAGACCAAGCGAAAGCATGTCATTATGAATCACGGAGAGAGAGAGAGAGAAGGTGTAATTAAACTACAACGCTCTTAAAATGCATTTTTTTTTTTGGACTTGTGTTTGCATGAATACGCCGAGCGACTGCTACGCTACCGATGTTAGCAAGGCAGCCGTCGGCCTTTGAGACTAGCATCAGCCCGTCTGTTCGTGAGCGTTAGTTAGCTTGCGGGCCCGCCGCGATCGCGAAATCACGCCGCACTCACCCCTTTGAGTCTTTTCACGAGGGCATTTTTCGGTCCACTTTTAGAGAGTCCTCGCTCCTCGAGAGCAGCCTTTAAATCCGCCACGCGAAGAGAGTTTAGCGGTCTCCCGTCCAGCGTAACGTCTTCAAGGTCCGCCATTTTCCGATCCTCTAGTTCGTTCCCAGCGAGAGAGCGGTGAGCAACGCCTTCCTTCACCCTCGTCATAGCCGACGACTTCCCTTGAAGAAATGCGATAAATAAAAGATATCCAATCGTTGGCGTTGTGGTCGAATAATATCGATTTTCCAGGGGTTAACAAGCAATTTTTTTTATTTATAATAATTATTTTAATAGTTTTAACGTTCGCCTTAGCGACCGCTGCGCACCGAGAGCGCAACGTTGATGTCCTCCACAGCACAACATTTACTGCGCCTCGCTGTTGTAAGTATGTTGGTAAAGCCAGAAACAAATGTCAGCGGCCGGTAGCTGATCTGTAGGCTATGTTTCGGCCCGTCTAGGGATGCCTAAAACACGGTGACTGACAGGCAGAAAAGGTGGGAATCTAAATGTATTATAATGTCATGCTCAGACGTCAACTCACGAAGTGTTTACTTCCTTTGACATACGTCTAATACGCTACATCATCAACTCTGTAATCGTGCTGCTGTCTTTTGTTTTTATTTTGTACTAAAATGGAAGACATATTCTCTCCTATGATGTATCTGTCATTGTGTTCACAGCAGATTAATTTGTGTTGATTCCGTTGTCAAACTAAATGCTCTAATCTTTACAGAGATGTCGTGGTTCTACCATGTCAGTCAGGGATCAAATGAACAACAGCCGCAGCTTACCGACACGATAACCCCTGCCGTGACCAGCCCCTTTTCCAGTCTCGGTGGTTCGACACAGGAAGCCCTTGGCAACACAACACTAGAGTGGCACCCCAGCTGTTCGCCCCCCAGCCTGCTTAGTTTGCCCTCGCCACCGCAATGTTCAGTGCCGCCTACCCTTGAGACCCTCTCGTGTGCATCCCAGAGTGCAGTGCCAGGTGGGGGTTCTCTGCCCGTGTCATACGTCACCCTGCAAGAGCACCGGTGCGTCCTGAGCTGGTTCTTGGGGTGGACAACCCCAGAGAGGGAACGCTTTCTGCAGGACCTTCTAGGCAAAGCTGTGCCTGGGAAAGTGTGCACTCTTCTAGATTCACTCAATACTCTACAGGTAATTGTTCCATCTGTGTGTGTTTTTGTTCCCCCCCCCCCCTGGGGGATGCTACTGTTTAACATGGTTGTTGTCTTTCTTTCTGCATGGCGTTAGGTTAGAGACAGACCGCCGAACATCTTTGAGTGCCAGCTGCGTCTCTGGACCCAGTGGTTCGAGACATGGAGCGAGGAAGAGAGGAACCACTTCCTGCTTATCCTGGAAGAGCACGACCCGGCCTTCGTTGCACTGTTCTACCAGAGTGTGGCCGGTACCGCCGGGAGAGAGTGATGGCTTATGGGAGATGACCTCTGGCCTGGCTGCGCCGATGGGTGCCAGTATGGGTGGTGAAAGTAAAGTGATGGGTAAAGGCAGGTCGTTTGAAGGCGATTGTGAAGTTTTTAAATCAAGTGTAAGCAGGACCCAATATCTATCTCTCTCGCTCTCTCTGTCTCTGAACCAAACTCTGACAGTGATGGTGGGAGGTCTATTGTTGAATTAAAACTTGAATAGTATGGATAATTTTGTTTACCTGCATCACCTGCAATAGAAACAAATGAAGTGTTTGGAAGCAGAATACCTACAGCATTAAAAAAAAAAACACAACAACAAAAACAGTCGAATAAGGGCTATTATCTGTTCCTAAATGTATTGCCCGGGGCCTGGGCCCTACAGTGTGCAGTTTTGTAAAGGTCTGAATTAAGTTATAGCATGGTGATTGGAACTTTTGTACGGACTATTATTTTGAAATTCTGGCACCTCAAGGCACCATGTTCCTGTTTTGTACCTAATCATTTAAGCTTCTGGGGGGGAAAAGGCAAGACGCACGGGCAAATGGAAAAGTATTTTAAGCCAATGCAATTTAATAACGTCAACTTTCTAATTGTTGTGAAACAATTTTTTTACCATACCAAGAAATAAATGCAGTAGACTGTACTGTTGCTTTTGTTTTATCTCGCTTTTTTATGATTTTTAAATCAGACGATACATTGTAATAAGATCAGATGTATTTTATTGATCCCAAATGGTAGGGGTATGAATATCAATGAACACGCATCAAGTCATATCATGCATTTCCTTCTTGTGATTCTTGTGTTGGCTCATGCTTTGGTCCAAGTTCGACCATACATCTATACAGGAGTGAGATACACATGTTTATTTTTATACTACAATACAAGTCTGACATTGAAAGGCACATTTCATCGTACACTTTATACATTTTACAGCAGTTTGTGTTAAAACGATGCAGGGACACATGTGTCTGTCTATTTAACATGCATATACATATGAGGCTCAGAAAAGGTTTTCCAAGCGCAGACCCAATGCATTTGATATTCATTTGTCAACGCAGATTTTTTTTGCATTTTAGTCAGTTTAGTTTTCAAGGTATGATGTTGCAGGATGAGAGCTGAAATATATTTAGTTACTAGAGGTTAAAGGGAAAAACGCTGATTATCTGTTACATATGACAAGATAAGTAGTAGAGTTTTAAAAAGTAACGGATACTCCAGAATGAATTTGCCTATGCTAATTGTAATAATTTGATTGAATGCCCCTAGCCACAATGAAATGAATGTATTTTTCTACAGCCATCGGTGCAGTTTATAAACTGGTAGCCGATTCTTTAGAATTTTCTTTAAAGTTATTATTTAAAATAATATCCATACCACTTTTGTGACACATTTCTTTCCCAACTGCGGTGTAACCGTTATTTTTTTTTTTATTTAAAGAAATTGTAGCCGCATTGAGGAAAGTAATCAATGCACAATTCATAAAATACATCGCACAAAGCGGTACTCATTTTGCATCAATTCCCACAGAAAGGTAGAGCAAGGGTCACTATTGTTTTGGACAACGCCAGCCATTCTCCCCATCATCATACCGTGGATGAAGGTCCTCCAAGAGTTGCACACACGCTGTTTTACTGCGCCATCTTGTGTAGGCCTGTGTATATTGTTTTAACTGCTGGTTATTTTCGCCATATTACAGGGAATGGTGGCGTGACATATTAACACATTAACTGTTAAGGTGACGAACGTGTCCTTGCTTTAGACATTTAATGATATGCTTATTTATAGGGATCACAGCATTCGGAGGATTTTACAACCCACAAGTGATCAAATCAGCGCAATGAATGCTGGGCCTCCCTTGCCAAGACCCCATTTTATCCATCGCTGCGCAAAGTTTGGTCCCATTTGGTGGTGGACCGTTGTGTCACAAACGGGGCTACATTTTCGTGTACTATTTATAGCGTGAACGGATTAGCGCAAGCGAATTATTTTTCTAACAAAACAAAGCTTACGAGTCATACATTAACCGCATGGGATTGGCTTATCAAGACGCTGTATGCAATAGTTCAAATAGTTGCGCATTGTGTAATACAAAACTACACTCATGGGCCGATATTTGGCAGTGACCACATTGATACGTAACACGGATAACAGGCGGATTGTAATTGGCTGTGACGATCCGCCCTAGTTTGAGATATCATCGGACATATGTTCGGTATAGGGATCATTCTATCTTCTGCCTACAACGGATGGCACTCTCGGGCTGGGTGTGTTTGGTCACAGGCGCCTCCAGAGGCATCGGGAGAGGCATTGCCTTGCAGTTGTCCGAAGCAGGGGCCACTGTCTACATCACAGGGCGACAAGAGAGGACCCTGAAACAGACTGCTTCAGAGGTAGGTCACATTTGTATTTTCAGTGACCCATATAAGGTTTGCAGGGGAACTGCGATTTATATTACAATATAGTTCATTTGTCATGATGGGATTCAGTTTTACCTCACGCATTTGCTTGCTATTCTGTCTTGGATTTGTTTGCAACTATTGCTCAAACATGATGTGCGTATGTGATGTGTGGCAGTTTCAGAATGTAGAACACTTTATAGTTAAAGGTTGAGGTGGTTGAGGTGCATGTTACATTAACAGTTACTGCAGACTGAACAACGTTGCTTCTGGTGGCTCCCCTTCGGCCACATATAGCTGTCGGTGGAACACATTATTCAAAACCGACATGCCACCCAGACCAACACTATTTGTTTAGTGTAAACACTCAGTTTATTGTGTATGGTGGTTCTATCTCATCACCTGATGAGATAGACATCACATCTTTTTGCATGTTACTCGCATAATTGGGGGAAGTAGGTACAATTTCACTAAATACATACCCACGTTAATAATGTTATGAATGTGCGTCCATTTCGACAGTCGATCAAAGGTCACCATTGTTTCATTGCACAATCTTTTGAAGGCTATGTTCACAACCGTTGCTAACACTAAAAATCTGAGTCCGATTCACCTCTAAGTTCATATATAGAAGCTGAATCAGCCAAAACATCACAGCGTCAATTCAAGAAGTCAATTTGTATTTGTATAGCCCCTTAATCACAGTTACAGTCTCAAAGGGCTTCACAGGCCACAGAAACTTTGAGAAGGGACGATTCAGAGTGCAATAGGTGCCAAAATGGGAAGATATAAAAGATAGCATAACAAGACAAAGGTTAAGCCTAGGTAAGATTAAGTTGTCCTAAATCATGGTTCAAAATCATGCTATAGGCTGCTACTGTAACTAACGAGACTGCGTGTATGGTAATTGTTACTGATAGATTGTTGTCCCAACCCTTTCAGGTAAAGGAGAGGGGGGGCGACTGCCTGCCGGTGGTCTGTGACTCCTCCAAAGACGAAGACATCAAACAGCTGTTTGAGCGGATCAAGCGGGAACAGGATGGCCGGCTGGACCTCCTGGTCAACAACGCCTACGCAGGCGTGCAGGTCAGTGTAGGCCGGGCCTGGACACACCTTTTACACAGACCCAGTCTCTGACCATGTCTACACTACGGCGGGTAAAAACACAAATGTTTTTAAATGTCACGTGCGACCACTTTTGCCGGCTGCAGATGTCTGGATGGATCACGTCGCAATCATACGACTTATGCACTTTCAGAAATGTACGTTTCGCCCATCCACACATCGAGGCAAGACAGGCGTTTTCAGATCGGTCCACTTGGGAGAGCATCTTTGAACATCTAGTTTAGTGCAGAGTCAGACAGAAGGCCAAAATGGAGGAGAAAATAACATTTCAAATGTATCCACATTAGTGTGGACATGGCCTCAGTTTGTTTGAACTTGTTCCATTTCCAGGCTATCTTTGACAGCATGGGGAAGAAGTTCTGGGAAACGGATCCAGACATTTGGGATTCGATCAACAACACGGGCCTGAGGTAGGTGTTTGTGCCTAGTCATAGTCGCAGCCTAGTCATAGCCGCAGCCTAGTCATGGTCAGCTTAGTCATTCCATTAATTCATTCATTAGTCACTGATTCTAAATAATAGGATAGTGTAGTTTCACTCTCCTGTCGCCACTCTCAGCCGAAAGGTACTGGTTTTGATCCCCATACCCACAGTCTACCTGTAGGGATCCTTGAGCAAGATGCCCTAACCCCTAACTGCTCTTTAATGACTTGTATCTGAATTCACTGTAAGTTGCTTTGGATAAAAGCATCTGTGTGATGGTTGATACTGCTACTATGTGTATAGACTTTAACTTAAAGACAACACAGAATGGATCTCAGTCTCACCATGACAGCTAATTTCCTTGCAGTCAGATAAGTCTTGTGATTGATTTCGTGACACCTGGGTGGGTGTGCACATGTGTGTGTGCGTCTGTGGGCGTGCATAACATTCCAATCACGCTTCCAACCATATTCATGACGCCTTTGAGGACACCTGGTGTACCAGGAAGTATAGTTGCTTTCCTGAAATCATTGTTCTCAACACTTCATTAATCCCCAACGGGAAATTCTGGAATATAAATATGCAAATTGCCCATTGTTCTCTAACAAAGTGTGTGGAGTACAGCATAGCACTTTTAAAAGGTGGTGAATCGCTTAAGAGCACTAAACCCAAGTCCCTTTTTCTTCTGTATATTATTGTTAATGATATTGTTATGATGAAACACATTCATTCTTGCCTTAATCCTGACCAACACAACATTATACTGTTTTCATAGATTCTCAGTGCATGTCAACAGCCTTACTGTTGCCAGTTTCCGACAAAGCTAAAATAACATCAACCAGAAATTCTGTCAGTTCTGTTAGTACTACTAATTTGCCCACAACTCACTGACTTACTCACCCGCTCAGGAGGGTGAAACTCTCCCCACCCTCTCCATAAATTGGAAATATGGCGAATGGACGCCGTAGACTGGGGAGGGGTGGGTGGCTGGGGTCGGTACAGTCCTTTTGGTTTGGTCATTCGAAGTTGAAGAGTTGGGAGGATTTCATTGTTATTTGGTCAGAAAATCAATAAAAACTACATCACGATTTCATGTGATTCCATGTGATTTTTGCAACAAGCGTGGTTGTGCTGAAATTGAACCATAGAACTTCAGTGGAAATGTCCCCAATCTTACGTAAATAAATAAACGCTGTGTTTCACAATGAACTAAACTAACATGTGTTACAGAGGTTATCTTCTGACCGACTATGTTCTTACCCAGGGGCCATTACTTCTGCTCCGTCTACGCCTCAAGGATGATGGTGGAGCAGGGCCGGGGGCTGATCGTCATGATCTCGTCCATGGGGGGGTTGAAATACCTCTTCAACGTGTCATACGGCGTCGGTAAAGCTGCGGTGAGTTCTCTGCATCCTGTTTTTGTACTGCAGTCCAACTTGCTAATCAGTTGAATGAATTAATGATTGCCTTCATTGGAAGTAAAACAGTCCGAGACAACACGGATACAACCGAAATCAGGTCAACGCAAAGAAAAACAAGTTTACTCTTTCTCAAGCAACTACGGACAAATATCATCTTCTTATGTTTTAATATTATTAAATATTAAATTATTATAACATCCAATTTAATATCAATTCAATTGGATTATATATATATTATAAAACATAATATTAATAAAGTAAGGTATATACAATACAACATATAAAGTATATAAAAAGTTTATTCTTCAAAAAGAGGTCAAAATACACCAAATGACACCTTTGAATTACATTATATAATAATATAATTCCCACATTAAAAAAGGCCTAAATGACCAGATTGAGATGTGAAACACAATACAGACATGTGTTAAATAAATAAATATGATTATATGTATGTATATTTCAGTGTGATCGGCTTGCCGCGGACATGGCCGTGGAGCTGAAGCGAAGTGGGGTGGTCTCTGTCAGCCTGTGGCCCGGTGCCGTGCCAACAGAGCTGGTGTCCCAAATGCTAAACACAGACAAGGGACAAGCCATCGACCCTAAGGTACACCGCTCATTACATTCACATTTTGCCTTCACAGGGATTTTCTAGTACTTAGATTTTGAATATAGATATATTCTTTCTTTTGTTGTTTTTCCTTACTCATATTTTACATTTCTTCTCTTTTATGTGATGTTATATTACTTATCACTGTCCCGTACTTGTGCTCTGACACCAACATTTCCCGTCTGGGATTTACTAAAGTACATCTTATCTTATTTTTATGTGTTGCGTAACTATTTAGTTATTTAGCAGACGCTATTATCCAAACCAGACTTACAGTGATTTATTTTTGTTTTAATATAATAAGATAAGATGCACTTTATTGTCCAGAAGGAAATTTGTCCTGGACCATATTTCCACCAAGTCTGTAGCGCTTTTATCCGTCGCTCTGTCTTAATCTACTGGTTCTGTTTCTCTTTAGTTCAAGGAGCTGTGGGTGCATGGAGAGAGCACAGAAGTGAGCGGGAAGTGCATTGTGAAGCTGGCAAAAGGTACACTTTATTTACTTCACAGTGCTCATAGGAGATTCTTTACATTATTTACATTTAGTCATTTAGCAGCCGATTTTAACCAAAGCGCCTTACAAGTGAGGCTGAGAACAATCAAGGCATACAATTGGAGTAGCTACAAAAAGTGCTGTTTGTCCAAAGAATTTAAGAGCTTTACTAGTCATCTTGGTTTGAGTAAATGTGTCATCACATTTGTTATTTACATGCATTCAATAATAATGCTAAAATAATGACAACATATGACAATATAATAATGTATATGACAACGATATATGACAATATATTAATGTATATGTATACGTACAATGATGATCGTCTTAGTTTTTAAATATGACTTGGTTTTAAATATGACTTGGTTTTAAATATGCGTGGGTATAACCGTCCACTAATATTATTTGTGTACTTCTGCTTGGTAGATAAACATCTAATGTCAATGACTGGAAAGGTGTTGATGACCTGTGACCTGGCAGGGCGCTACGGGATACTAGATGTTGATGGTAACTCACTGCTATTTATTCATACATTACATTAAGTCATTTACCGGATGCTTTTATCCAAAGCGACTTCCAAGTTGAGAGCATGCCGTCAAAATCGGAGTAGCTACAAAAACAAACAACTGTAGCTATACAAATCACAAATACAAAGTGACTCATTGTTTGTATTACTGGTAAAAGTATTTGTAGTATTTTGTTATTGTGTGTATTTGGCCTGTAATTGAAATCCGGTGATTTTCTTTACTTCCCAGGTCGCAGCGTGACCGACTACACCTCCCTTAAGTACATGGTGTCACAGGTCCCCTACCTCTCCTGGCTGGCCCCCGTCGTGCCTTCCTTCCTCCGGGTGCCCCGCTTCATGCTCACCCTCTCTGGTGGCCGCTTCTAACCAGCCTGCTGTATCCCCCTAGCCTCTGGATACATAAAGTACCGTAGCCTAGTCCTGTAGGCTAGTCTCCCGATACTGCTTTATACTGATACTTTAAACATGCTTGACACTAAGGCAGAAGGATTGTTATCTCTGATAACAACAGACTCCAAACAGTGATTGGTTGAAGAAATCACTATTAATTTGTTCAAATTATGTTTGTATTATTTTTATATAATCACTAATTCTGTACATGAGATTAAGTCACTCTATTATGAATGTACTATAATCATATCTATTTTGTAAACATGTTGTTGTCAACTATTTCAAATATTGTCATAAAAGTTCAACTTCAAATCTGTGGTCGATTTATTTCTATGTGTAGTATCCACAAAATATGTATATTTGATAATTAAACACATGCATGGTCCTATATTGAGGCAGGCTAAATGCACTATGCAAATCCCCCCCAAAAAAATGTTGGGGTTTTAAATGGGCCAACGCAAGTCACTGTATTATTTTAAAACATGTATTTTAACATCAGTCTCTGCGATTGTTTAAATAAGCTTCGTATTTTCTTGCCTAAAATACAGTGTCGGTTTTAGGTGTATCGGGCAGTTTAGATTATTCGATTAGATTATATTACAGATTTTAATTTTTTTAAATCGTTTTACTCTTTATTATACGGGCGCCTGTCTCCTCCAATCCGTGCTTGGCATTTCACAGGATGGCACACCCACAGCATCGTCACTTTGGGAGACTCCGGCCCTCATAGTTTCCTGGTCCTCAGCTCCGCCTAGCCTCGCTGTGGCCGGACAGAGGGAAGACTTCTCAGTTTCAGAACAAAAGCAACAACGGACCGAAGAGGCTAAAGTAACGGGCATCCAAGTTCAGACATCTAGTTGGTAAATTAAAGATTTCGGCGCACAGCTGTTCGACGATAAGGATAGCCACCGGTCTTAACTCACGCGTAAAGCGAGAAAGTTAGTTATTTGGCATCTTTGTATCCCAATCGTAATCCGTTCCGAGTGCCTGATAACTAAACGAGGGTACCAAACAGACGGTATTGTTTCCCAGTGTTTATCCAAACTTGATCGTAGGAAAAGACTGCTATCCGGAAAAGTCTGGTAGCCGTGTGTAATTCGTATACGTATATTGAAGACAAAAGCTGCATTGGCATTAATGGTAAGTTTATTTTTGTGTTTCACTGAAGCGTGTCCAACGACCAAATGCGCCTGTGCAGTCTGGGCATTTTACTTGGTACGCCACAAAGGATCGAGACCAGTGTTGTTTTAAAGGGATCGGGGAACAAGTTTGGAGAAATGTATTTCACTGAATCTATGGAACGATGTTGATTACAAAATTGTATTTACCGAGGGATTTGCGAGTGAGATTTCCGCTCGTTTTCCATGTAGGACCACTGTAAAAAATAAACGAAACACAAACTTGTTTGTGATAGTGGCACGCTCTGCGACCATCTGATGTGGCGTAATCTGTGAACTGAGTTAGGAACATTTGGTTTAGTAAACAAAGAACAGCAGTTCATTTGTAAAGCTTTAACTTGTTAATATCGTGACACCTGTTTCATTACAAATCGATCCAGTACAGCTGAGCTATGGGCTACAAATGCAATGTAATTTTTCGAATAAATCTTATTATAGATCTGAACCTGTTACATAACATACAACATTGATCGATACAACAAACAAAAAAAAAATCTGTTTTCCAGTGTGGATCATTTCACATTTACTTAAACGTCCTCCACACCTACTAAATCAGACTGACAAAAGCTCAAGCTCGCTGCTGGCTTTTAGATTTACATGGGTGTTTGCACTGTGTGGATTTGTGTCCATGAAGACTCTTGAATCTTTTTAAGGACTGAGAACTTGAAGTGGAACAAAGCCAGTGCAGGGAACTGGTGAGAAAGTGGACTGTGATGGATTTCGTATGCCCCCCCTTCCTCCTCCTCACCCCACTCTTCCTCCCCCCTCCCTAGCCAAGCTCCCACCCCACCACACCCGTCACCACCCATTGACACCACTCCCCTACTCCCACGAAACAAAAGTCAGTCCCCAACACTTGGTCTCAGGGGGGGAGGGGTGTTCAATCTGGACGGCGGAGTATACGACTGGTTTCATTGCGAGGCGCAGGGAGGACAGGGTGCCAAGCGTCGGTGGGTGGGGGGGGAGGGGAGCGAAACAGCTGTCGGATAATTGACTTTCAGAATAGAAAGTTTTTTAAGTGCCGTAAAAAAGCGTCACTTTTTCTGCGACACGTATGTGACTCCAATAGCGACAGACTGGTTGAGATGAGTTGAACTGAGAAAATAATTTTGTTTCTGTTTTTCTTTTCTTTAGGTAGAAAAGACCTTCTACCATGTCCCTGATGGCAGCTCCCGGTGAACTCAACGGTAGAAAAGGCACTGTCGTGCACATGAAAGAGCCATATGAGGTGATGGTGGTGACAAAGACCCAAGAGCAAGAAAAGCACAAAAACAGCCGCTCTCCCAAGGATGTACACAAATCTGCAGACTCGGCAGACGACGACGAAAAAGGCGTTGCTAGCTTCAGCACGAACCACAACTCTGTGGTATGCCTGCCCCTCGTCTCTGAGGGACTGAAGCTGGTTTGGACTCAGGCCGACCAGACTAGAGAACTCGATGCCATACCAGAGCTGGTCCAGGCTTTTAATTTGTTTCCATACCCGACATCCCGCGAAGTTAGTGCCCTCGCCAGAGCATGCGCCTTACCGCTGGACAAAGTGAAAGTGTGGTTCATGGTGCAGAGGATCAAGTACGGCATCAGCTGGGCCTCGGAGGAGATCGAGGAAACCCGCAGAAAGCTCTCTGTACCCGAGCTTGCTGGCGACTGTGTTAAAGTAAAAAACGCAGAATCGCCCACGAAGGGCAAGAGAAAGAGTTACGAGGCGATAATTATGGTGGACGGTGACAACGGTCATGAAATAGAAGGGGCCCGCTCCACTTCGATGCCACCCAAAAAGAAATCTGCGTATGAATCGACGGATTCCTATAAACCCGCCAGACCGGTGGTTCCGTGTTTCAAGTCTTCCCTCCCGCCGCCCCAGGACTCCTACTACTACCGCCCCCCGGTGGACACGCCAGCCACCGTGGCGGGCGACGTCTCGCTCGACCTCTCTATCGAGTCGTCCACCCAGCAGCAGCAGAAGCAGCAGCAGCGACGCCACGGACGCTACAAGAAGTCGAAGGCTCAGCTCGCCGTCCTCCGCACCAGTTTCCTCCGGGAAAACTGGCCCACGGAGACAGAGCTACGGCGACTGCAGGAGGAAACGGGGCTGAGCCGCAACGACATCCGGAAGTGGTTCAGCGACAGCCGCTACCAGCTCCGGGTGGGCCGGGGGGCCCTTGGCGCCACACAGAGCTACTCGCACCCCATCGCAGCTGAAACTCAAGACGGCCATCAGCAGCTTCAGCCTCTTCCGCTGGTTTCCCAGAAGACACATCAGCAACAAAACGGTCTGAATGTGCAGGAGGTGACGCGTGGTATTAAAGACTCTCACTTCTTCCGGACTTTTCTCACAAACAGCCTGGAGGCCTTTGGGGAACGAGTTGTGGAAGCTGAGGAAGAGGTGGCCGAGAAGGAGACTTCCAGTAATGGCGACCATTTTGTTGAGGACGAGAGTGAACCGATCGAAGAGAAACCGCTACAATTGACCAAGACCACCAAGACTGAGCAAACTACACAGAAGACTGAGCAAACTACACAGAAGACTGAGGAAACTACACACAAGACTGAGCAAACTACACAGAAGACTGGGCAAACTACACAGAAGACTGAGCAAACTACACAGAAGACTGGGCAAACTATACAGAAGACTGGGCAAACTACACAGAAGACTGGGCAAACTACACAGAAGACTGAGCAAACTACACAGAAGACTGAGCAAACTACACAGAAGACTGAGCAAACTACACAGAAGACTGAGCAAACCACACAGAACAATGAGAAAACCACACACAAGATAGAGCAATCACCACAGAAGATGGAGCCACCACCACCCAAGATGGAGCCAACACCACCGCCACAAATGGAGAAGGAATTGAAACCATCCCCCTGCCCCTCCCCCGCTAGCACCCCACCACCAACTGCCTCACCTACCAAACGACTTTCAAACGGCGTCAGCACATCAAAGAAGTCGTCTCGCTCCAGCAAGGCTGGCTCCCCACCCGTGGCCTTACAACTCTCCCGATCCTCCGCCTCCTCCTCGCCGGCCCTCACCCCCGCCGGGCGACCACGGAAGACCAAGGAACAACTGGACGTCCTCAAGCAGCACTTCCTGAGCTGCCAGTGGCCAAAAAGTGAAGATTACACTGAGCTCGTCAAGCTCACGGGCTTACCGCGTGCGGACGTCATTCAGTGGTTCGGGGATACGCGCTATGCGGTTAAGAACGGGCAGCTGCGCTGGGTGCAGGGCGTGCGGGAGCAGTTCCTGGCTGAGCTCGCCACACAGCAAAGCAACGGTGGCGTAACCAATGGCAACAGTGCTACGCCACGCAGTGGCGGCGGCAGTCGCAGGCGAAAGTCGAGTCAGGCCAACGGGACACCCGCCAACACCGACACCGCTAACATCCAGCCGCTGGAAGCGTATTACCAGTCGACCGGGAAACTGCAGGAAAAAGACCTCGACTCCTTGTGCAAGAAGTCGAGAATGAGCTACCAGCAGGTACGCGTGTGGTTTGCGTCTCAGGAGAGCGAGGTGACCAAACAGGAGCCCGACTCCGTGGATTGAGGGAAAAGACACTACTGGTGGAGTGTGTTCCCCCCCCCATTGGTTAGCGTTGCTTTAACTGGAGTAGATCTGCAGCTGTTAAGTCTTCCAAGAGCCAGCTCAAAAGTCAAGCAATTTGTTTTGTATTATTATTATTATAATGCGGTTTTTCCCGTGTATTCTAATATATTTGGTCTTGAACTGTGCTTATGCTTTTTAAAGAACTGCCTCAAGAAAAAAAAAGTATGTTGTACACTGGTTTGTATTTTAGGATAGTTTAGGTTGTCTATGAGCAATACATTATTTTTTAGTATTGTAGCAGTATAATTTATATTTGTAGTACATTTGGTACTTCAGTGTAGCTCAGAATTTTGCAGACACGGAGCTGCTCTGGGAAAGTTTATATAATTATGGTAATTGTTGACTTATCACTGTGTAATTGTGTGTTTATTGCCAATTATTCCTGTCACAAATGGCACACTGGACATCCACACTTAAAAAACTGTCATGTTGCACTAACTGTTTCAGAGCCTGCTGTCCCGTTTGTTAAGCCATGTCTTGATGACAACCACAGTGTCATTTTACGTTTTCTTTGAACCATGTACCATGCTTAATGTTGTAGTTTTAACGAAGTGTGGTAGCCTGGCTATTCTATTAGTTTTTATTTACTGACTGTTAGTACAAACATATACCTTAAATATATTCATTTTGTTCGTGTATTCCGTTTTAGAGCCTGTGCATCTCAAGAAGTATTTAATCTGAGGTTTGTAATGTGTGTGTTTAGTGTAGCGCTGCTCCATTTTTGACTGCAAAAAAAAAAAACGTCAGTAATTAGTTCAATTTGTGCACCTCCTTCACAATGTCCCTCAGCAATGGGAGGAGGTTCAACCAGAATTTGGCTTTGCACTCGCTGACTTGATCGGTATCAGTATTTTCGCTCTGCTTTGATACATATTTTGTAATCTCTGTGTAGTTGATGCAAGGGTAGTGGTCTGGCCACGGACGTCCGTTTATCTACTGGAAATGTCGTAGTTGTAGGGGAGGGACCTGACCAGGGTTTTCGTATGTAAATGACAACTAGCAACGCGGGAAATGTAAATATATACAAAATACTGGAAGTGAGCGCATATGGCCCATTTGTAGATGTAGATGGGGATTGAGTAGTCAAATAAAAGAGATACAAAACAAACAAACCCATGATTTCCATCCGCCTTAGATAATGAGTTGAAGCACAAATGTAATTCAGGTGTGTTTACATGTGTGACATATCATGAATTGTAACTTTAATGGTTTGTATATTCCATTAGAAGAGTATGAAAAGTAGCCAAATACTAGTATTCCATTTTGTAGAGATGGTTGTGAATCTACAATAGCTTTTTCGTAAACTGAAAGATGGCCCTCATCATCCAGTCCATTTTGCACAATTGTATCACTGGGAACCAGTAAAATAACATTGATTTCATAACACGGCCATTTACTGTCATTTAACTTTTTTTGTTTATCTTATTTTTAGATTACATTTGTTCAGGAATAGGACTAGACTTTAATTTGTCTTGAATTGGCATTGAATTGACACAATTATGGTAGTTTTGTACTATAAATATAATATGCCCTTAAAGTTACAATGAGGTTTTGAATATTTGGAAAGGCTAGGTTTATTCTTATACATTTAAAGTTACCATATATTTCAATGTAATTAACCTCCTTTTGGTCTTTCAATGTAAAAGTCGCCACTATTATAGGGATGTATATGTCCATCTCTTTTCAGAAATCTTGACTGCTGTGTATATTTAGTGTTCAAAAAGCAATTACGTTTAAAATTACACACAGATTGTTCAACAATGTCAACAATGCTAATAAAAGTTTATTGGTAGAAAAACTGCAAGTTGTTTGAATCCATGAATAGAAATGAACTTTTAAAGCTATTTTCTTATGAATTAAATATTTGACAGAATATGAAACACATGAATGTATATATCTTAAAGGAACCAATGGCACACACATCACCTGTGCCAAACGAACAACAAGCCTTGCAAGCACAAAGACAAACCTAGGGTTTACCATAAATGAGATGACTCACCATGACTACATTTACCAGAAACGTGACCACTAAATGTTTTTCCCCACTAAATGTTTTTCAGTGGCCATTTCTCCCAGGTCTGGGAGACTGTAGAGATGTTCCACTGAATAACTGGAAAACGTTTCCTGTCCTAAGAATTAAGAAAAAATTGTTTTATTATTTAGTCATCTAGCAGTCTACCTACCATGGTAGTCTACGGACATAAGGGATTGAACCTCGTAACTTTTGGCTGGGAATCGAAACACTCTAGCCACTACATTTTATTTAAACGTTATTTGTCGTGTAAACATCAATAAAGTGTCAAATGTTAATAAATGGTCTTTCAGGCAGTGTTTGGAACGTTATGCATTACCTGGTTGGAGCATAGGAGGTGGGTGTCCCTTTTTAAAATAAAGTAGGCAAGAGTTTTAATCGAAGGTTCAGTAAACAATCAATAAAAAGCAAAGCAGACATCGCCATCGTCACCACTGACATCAATTGTAAAAAACAAAAAACAAAATGGTGGTCCGTAGAGACACTTACTGAACTCCTGGTGAGAACTATGACTGGACATGGAGCGGGCTGATCCAGGTGGAGTCTTTCAGAGAGGGACAGACCACACATACAGTAGTATGTCAACTGTTTGATTCAAGTTTAGTTGAACAAGTTTAGTTTAGTTTAGTTTATAGGATTGTGATTATCAATGGGTTCATGATGTGGTACATGTATCTGAATAGATAGGCAGTTGGCTCAACAATAACAACAAGAATGGAAATAGAAAGAAACATAAAATAGAAATAGAAACAAATGCTAAAATACAATTATATTATTATGATAATATATAATGATATATGATAATATATCATTATATAGGATAATATTGTATATCATTTTTAAACGGATACTAGTCTTTTGTTGTGCATTTCATTTAGGGGGTTGATATGGTACATATGTATGCAATAGTTTAAACTAAATGTGAAATTTAGTCCTTTTGTATTTTTTATTGTGCGTTTTCATTTAGGTGTTGGTTTGCCCATGCTAAGACCTGAATGCGTAATTCTGCATTAAGTTCCCCCACCCAGCTTGCGTTTAGAACCAAGATGGCCGCTAGGTGAATAAGGCCCATTGAGATGGCATGAGGTGTGACTGCATAGCATGCTTACCGTGAGGGAAAGCCGTGGGCCTCCTGCTCTCCCCTGGGATTCAGCTAAGCTGGGGTGACTGAAGACCACACAGTGAGTCAAGCACTTTTACTATGTACTATGTTTTGTCATTTAGCAGAGACTTTCATCCAAAGCAAATTATTATTATTTACATTATTATATACATGTCATTAATGAGCACACTTTCTTTTTACATACATCTTATATTTTGTGTTGTGTATCTTAATTATTATTATTTTATTTTATCGCATTTATGCGGCAATACACCATGCCTACCTACAGGTAGACAACGGACATCAAACCCAGAATCTTTCGACTGGGAGTCAAACACCCTAACCACAAGACTATCCTACCCTCTTTCAAAAGGCAACGACCATTACGTTGTGACTTGGCAGTAAACCACGTACCTCCTATTTCGTGGGCGAGGCGGCACTAGGGGGGGGGGGGGAGAAAACCATTACAAGTTCACTAATAAAAGCAAGTCTTGTGAGACATATACAAATTAAGTGAACTAAATAGTACAAGCCCTAGTCCTCGTGTTTACCTGGTGGTGTGACAGCTACTGGAAGTGATATCCTGTGAGCACTGTGTGTAATGTAATGAAACATATACAAACCCCATCAAACCAAATTCATGCCATTCACTCCACTGGCATTTTGAAACACAAAAGCGGAGATACACATTTTTCTTTGCCTTGTTACCTGCTTGTTAGAAATGGTCCTTGTGAGACCTGTGGTAAGGAGATATGCGTGTACTTTGGATTAGACAGCCTTGTGGACATTGTACAGCACAAGACCTCCTCTCTCAACACTCACCCTCCTCTGAGAAAGAGGCTTCTTCAACTCTGCAATTTCTCTTCTCAGCTCAGAGACTTGCCTGTGGAAAGCACACAGACAAAACTGAAGTGCTCTTAGATAGCACATGGGAGACATGTCGCCCCAACATCTCAGTGCTATCTTAGAAAACTTTTAATGCAGAACAATCGATGGCTTAGACGATGTTGAACCCAAGGGAGGCAAACACACACACACACCTGTGACCCTGCTCTCTGGCCTCTTTCAGAAGTCTCTCCAGTTCAGCAGACTTGGCCTTGAAGTAGGCTGCCACTCGTTCCTTCTGTTTACGTTGGAAGAGTGCAATCTGTAGGTAACAAGGGTTAAAGGCAAGTTGAGGTGATACTAGATCTCTCTCTGTGTATATATATATTTCTAACTCAGATATACTATTACAACTCTCGTATCATTTATTGATGACCACTACTCTAATCAAAGTGATCATTTATTGCTAATACACACAAACCTGTGTTATGTGCTCAAGCCGTGTTTGAATAAGTTTCACAGGGTCCTTGAAAAACACTTCTTCCTGTGGCTTCATCTAAAAAAAACAATTGAACAGATATATGGGTTTTGTAAAAGCATTAGGGCATTCAATATGTTTTCTTTTTCTTTCTGTTCATTAGAAATCGTAGAACTGGACCCACCGCATCTGTAATAGGCAGATAATTACAGCTAGCTCCGCACACGGTGCATTGTACTGTGGGGGAAGGACCACATGTTAACCGCCTACTAGCGTATGTGAATAATGTTAAGTAAACGAAGTGTCAGCAAAACGGACATACTGGAGTTGACGCATCCCTCACAGCAGATATGACCACAGCTGGAGATGAAGAACTTCTGCCCGTTTCTCCTGAAGCATTGGTTACAGTGGAACCAGTCCATCGTCTGTCCCCCGTGTCTTCACCTGGAATCATAGATGGGCCGACTGCTAATTAAAATTTTAAAAGTTGACTTAAAGTTGGCCAAAAAGACATGTCACACTTCACACGAAATGGGAAGTCTCACAAAGTAGGTCTTGCTGCTGCCTACCGTCGTGGGGGGTAGAAAGTAAATTGTTGTTTTTCTTCCAGTCGAGACACAAACGTAAACCGTGAGTCTCTTGAGTCCTCGGGCAGAGGACCGCCAAAATAAACTCCCATGATGCATTGTGACTGCAGTCAGTTGCTCCATGTGTGCATCTGTCAGTGGCGGCCCAGCATGATGCACACATGGAGCAACTGACTGCAGTTTGATCCACTTGCTCGCCCCAGGCGACACCATAGAATACAAATTAACTGCGATGAAATCAATGATTTTATCCATAAGTGTTTAGAGGTCGGCCACACTATTTCTGACACTATGATAGGGCTTGTACATCTGAATGCGTCGTGGGATTTTTTTGTTGGCGATACTCCGCTATGTTGAGAGGACTCAAGAGTGTTGTAGTACTGTAAAATCCGAAATCAACGTAAATATACCTTAAGCTAGGCTAATGAATACGTTGTTTTGTCTTCCATGAGAAACGCTGTGACAGTTTCAAACTCATCAATGTCTCCCCATAATGACAAATCATTTCACAATTAA
>OOFB01037035.1:47535-59801 GCA_900323305.1 Trachyrincus murrayi
AGGATGTATGGGGCCTATACTACATGAATACCACATACTAAATTATTGCTATATAATACTACAGCATGAAACCAGATTAAGATTAAAGATAAAGAAATAATCAAATATATATTGTAATGTGCCCGAGCAGATTAAACAATACACATTGAGTTAGGTATTCTCAACATAAAGCCCATGTGGTCTAAACAACCATTTCCGTGTACATTATATTTATTCAGAGGATGCGCTATAGACACCGTCGGCAGTGACCTGGTGGACGACCCGACCTCCAGCTCCTCCTGATTAAGCTCCACCCCCTGAACGGGGACGTCAGACAGCTGGACCAGCAGCAGCTCCCGAGCATCACTCTCCAGGTAGGTCCCATGGTCATACTACCACACTAGTACAGCTAATAGAAGAACAACAAATGCACAATGAAAATTAATGTTTCGTAAAGGAAAAGCAAAAACCCCATGAACCTAGACGAAGTTAAATTTGACCCCCCCTCCCCCTTTTTTATTTTTTTTTGTTGCCTTACCATAGCTTTCCATATGGTGGCGCTAAAAGCAGCGTCTAGAAACACCCGACGACGTGGTAACTGATACGAGTTATTCTGGCCCTGTCGGCTTTCCTTACAGAGCACCGTCGGACCGAGCCGAACCTACCGAACAACACGTGTAGTCCTGCCTGCAACACCGTAGTTAACAAATATCGACGAGGATGCTGTCAGCCGAAGCGCCACCTGCTCGTTGTCAGCGCCAGTTAGCGCGTCGTGCACCTGACACCCCGTGGGGAAGTTGGTTTGTTTAGGCTCACAACAGATGTTTGGTTATATTCGTCACGGCTGACTGTTGTTTAACAAGTTTCTGAGCCTAGCCCTGTACTAGCCTAAATGCGGGTTTAGTTAAGCATTACTTTCGTTTTATAGGCTTTATAGGTTAAGTAGTTTCACTTCAGCTGGATATTTGCATCGCAGGTAGCAGTATTGTCTTGGAAAGCGGACTACCTGCACACAGACCCGACCAAACCAGGTAAACCACGTGAATACATTGTACAAGCCACACACTTTGTTCATGTAGTTAGTGTTTACTAACTGGTAACACAGTTGTCACCCTGCTAGTGCTACAAGTATCGACTATAAATGTTGCTAACACAATCTTATCTATCAAATCTTATTTCCCCTGTTTTATAACTTATGTTTATGGTTGAACACTGCATATGCACATATTTACAATGCTATATTTGAAGGTCGACGGAGAGTTTCAGGGTCTTGTGACCGCCAGACTTATAGACAATTAAGACTAACTACTCCCTCAGCCTTTGGGCAGGGCAGGTTTCAGGACTGCGTTGCTGCTCTGCGTTTGTTTGTGGATGATGTGGCTGCTGTCTGTCATCAGACCCGGGGCTGGTGATGTCACCTTAGCTGGCGTTACAAAAGACTTTTTGTTCTTGAATGTCGGGCTGGAGCCTGGGAGCCAGAGCCTGTCTAACCGCACGCAGTATTGTACCATCTCGGCTTCTTCTGTGGTAAAAAAAAAATTAGACAAACAAACTTAAGTTTACTGACGGATATGTGGTGTGGTTAACTTTCGTCATCGTGAGATTTTAGTTCGTCAAGCCCCGGGGGAGTGGGTGAAGAGGATCCACGTAGAGGTGTCTTTCCTTGGGGTTGTAGGGATTTCAATCAGTGCCTCTTGACCCTCCTGACCGGTACTTCCTCTACCTGCCCGTGTCTCCAGCCCACCAGTGGACCAGGTCATGGCTGCGGACAAGAGTAAAGGTTCCCCCCCACTGGCCCTCCATAAGGTGATCATGGTGGGCAGTGGAGGAGTGGGGAAGTCTGCACTCACGCTGCAGTTCATGTATGACGAGGTTAGTTAATGTTTAAGCTGCATTGGGGTTTTCCAGCTAAAGGATTAGCTATTTAGTAATTTTAGCAGACACAGCAAGTGCCTTGCAGAGAATTGTTTTGAGTGAGCGGGTTGGGGTTATGCTTCAGACAGACTAGTGTACAGACAGACTAACACCTACGCATAGACTACCCTACAGTCAGACCTCAGATCTCTCCTCTCCAATGTGTGTGCGCACCAGTTTGTGGAGGACTACGAGCCCACCAAGGCGGATAGCTACAGGAAGAAGGTGGTGGTGGATGGGCAGGAGGTGCAGGTGGACATCCTGGACACGGCGGGCCAGGAGGACTACGCCGCCATCAGGGACAACTACTTCCGCAGCGGGGAGGGGTTCCTGTGCGTGTTCTCCATCACCGAGCCCGAGTCGCTCACAGCCGCCGCAGACTTCAGGTACAGCAGCCAATTAGAAAGGACCACTACATTCTGAGCCCGCGCCACGCCCCACACACTTCATGTTGCATTCACTGTCATAACAAATGAATGAAGTGAAACGGACTGAATTTGCTTGCAGACCTGGCTCTGATCTGACACACTTCCATATCAGTTTTTTTTGTAAATGCACGTTTGCAGATGTTCGATGGCGACAAAGCATAATTTTTTCACCCTGTAATATCTCATATATATTTTAAACAACTGCAATGGAAAAGTATTTGTAGAGACACAATGAAAGCCCCCAAAGGTGGACGACACCCCTTGTGAAAAGGCATCAGGGTGGCTCTCCAACCGAAAGGTTCTGGGTTCGAACCCCAATGTCAGCCCGCAGTCTACCTGTAAGAATCCTTGAATCCAAGATGCCATAACCCCCTATCTAATGGCCTATCTCTTAATGGCTTATCTAATAATCACTGCAAGTCACTTTGGATAAAAGCACCTGCTAAAAGACTACATAGTAAAGTTGGACTGTGTGCTGCTCAGGGAGCAGATTGTGCGCGTGAAGGAGGACAGCCAGGTGCCGTTCATCCTGGTGGGGAACAAGTCTGACCTGGAGGAGCGGAGGCAGATCAGCACAGAGGAGGCCAGGGCCCGTGGGGAGCAGTGGGGGGTCGGCTATGTGGAGACGTCCGCCAAGACCCGGGCTAACGTGGACAAGGTAGGAGCACTCTCCCAAGCACTGGGCCTCATCGATTAATCTAGACCTGCTTCTTATTAATCCATGGTCCTTATTCACTGATTTCCCTGCAGGCGTTTTTTGACCTCCTGCGCGAGATCCGTGGTCGGAAGATGGAGGACGGAAAAGAGAAAGGTGGGAAGAAAAAGAAAAAGAGTCTGCTCCAGAGGATAAGAGACCGCTGCTGCTGTCGGTCACACTCGGGGTGAGGAGGGGAGGGGGGGCCCGGGTCTCACACACACACACACACACACACACAGCCTCTGTCTCCCCCTGCTCCTCCGTGCCACAAGAGAACCACAGATGGACGACTGGACCACTCGCGGTAGCCAGAGCCAACAGGTCAAAGACTCAAACGTTCCCATCGTGGAGGACAGGAGCTTGTGTGGCAGCGAGTAGGTTTGCTTTTCTGGCCATGTTGTTAATTCAGGCTGAATGTTTAAAAATAAAAAGGCACAGTAAGTGATTTTACTTTTAAAAGTTAATAATGTGCAGCTAAACTATAACAGCAGCTTACAGAGTGCTGCATGACTGTCTGTGGTTGAAGGCAAGTGTCAAAAGAGTAATTGTGGTACATATTAATAATACAGGCTGATAACAGGTTAACTGCTCTGAGAAATTGCTGTAGACTCTTAATGGAAATTGTGCTTGTCCGAGTCTATTTTATAAACCTACTTGAGTATTGTGTAAATTTTATGTTTGTCTCTGTGCTCAACTGTAAATTATAAATTAAAGCCATATTTACACTGGATTAAGGAGGTCTAATTTTCTTAATCCCATGCCAATCTGGTTAGACAATAGTTCAATATGCCCTCTAGCACCCCCTGTTGGCTGTATTTCTCCTTACACCTGGTCCATGATGGGAGCATTCATCTCAGTCAGTCTGTCCTAGCCATAACTGAATCAAAGCTTTAACAAGCAACAGATGCAAAACGCCTGCCTTTGAAAATCCATCGTGAGGAACAACTGGCTTCTGGATAATGTTGGCTAAATCACAAGATTGAAAACACCTGCACATACAATTATATCTGCCGCCCTCTTCCTTGTCTAGTTATTGGCCAGAATGTCTGACATGCAATTTGCAAATGCTCAGTGTGCACACGCTGGGCAATCTGGATGGACAGACGAACACTGAAGAGATCAGTATTCTGGCTGAACAGACCCTTTCGAATAACGACTCAAGTTGGCAGCATACAGTTTTAAATATGTATTAAGATGTTGGTGAAGCCAAGATATGTTTAGGATTAAATAATTCTATCACAATTTGTTAATTTGTGTGTGTCCGTTTAAATTTGCTGGTTCATTCATTTTGTCGGAATTAATTGCTGCAAGTGATCGTTTCATTTTAATCCAGTAGAAATAATTAAATGGAATTCACATGTGTAATAAATGTTTAATTTCTAAAATACTTTTACATGCTTTAAATTTCAAATTGGTTAAAAATGGTTGTAAAATACTAACAATACTCCATAAAATAATACAGATTCAATTACATTTAACATTTCAAAAGTCCTTAAGAAATGTACACAATTGTGTATCGCTTTGAACTGAATTTGCTATGTACAGTTACATAATGGGGCCAACGTATTTATGACATCTTGTAGTAAATACATTCCCTGGGATTAAATTTGGCCTTTTTAGCTGTCAGATGATTAAAATGCTGTTTTGAGTTCATGTAGAACCAACTTTGAATATCACAATACCTGAGAAAATAGGTAATGTATATGCTGGTGATTTTTTCCAATCTGCAAAATAAAAACTGACGTTTCCTATTAAACTTCATGACGAAAACGCACGCAGTCAGTCCGCCCTACTCTCCCATCGCGATCCAACATTGTCCTTAGAAATATCTCGTCGTTTTGCCTGTGTGGAAAGCATTCGGGATACTGCACTTGGCCTCTGTGTGTGTAACCTCCACTGGCTTTAGGCTAGCCCAGGGGTCCTGTACCATGGACGGGCTGTAATACTTCTCCACTCCGCCACCGCCCCTCTCCCTGACAAACGGGGTTGATGTCTGCGGTGAACCCTTTAAAGAAAGATTAATTCGGTAAAATATGAAAAAGGACGATCGCTGTGCCCAGCATGTTAAAATACGACTCATTCATATACAATGTACGCAAACCAAATAAATGTCAACATGTCCACCAAACACCCTCAACTATCACGTTGATGTCTGTTTACCTGGAAGCCCCGACGGTACGGGGACGGACTGTGCGTTTGGTACGGAGAGTGGGGTCTATAGGACGGACCCCCGCGGCCGTTCCCGTCCTGTCTGCGCGGTGTACGCATGGGTGATGATGTGTTACCATAATACCCCTCGTTCGGCCCAAAATTCCTGTTATTGTTACCGAAATCTCTCGAAGAATTTGGAGAACCCCCAAAGTTTCCAAATCGGGGTCCCGCAGAGGGCGAGCGACCACCGCGGTACCCCCATGTGGGTGAGCAAAACCTTCCTCCTCCTCCTCCTCCTCCTCCGCCGCCGCCGCCGTTGTTGTTGTCCGCTGTGGGGCTCCTGAAACCGCCAAACGGCGGCGTCATTCCTCCCGGGCTGGGCTGCCTCATGTTACCTCTTTGCATCTTACACTGTTATAAAACAGTGAGTTAATGTTTTTGACCTGTTTAAGCTCCTAACTATCTCAGACGAAGCAAGTTGACTGCCGACTGGACTCCCGCTTCTGTTATTATTTAGTATTAAACCGGAACCGGAAACAGACTTATTGTCCAAGCGCCTTGGTTTCGGTCTCTCGCCGGTGCAGCGCCACCTAACGGTTACAATTGGTAATCACATGTGTAATATATATCATATTCATATTAATTGAGAAATGTCGATATTCACGGTGTTTACGTTGGTTAGATTTATTCATGAAATCATTAGACTCAATAGAAACCTCGCTATACATCAGATACATTCATGCATACACGTTTATAAAGTGTAATTCTAATGCTTTATGAACGAACTTAGAAACGGACTGGAGAAACAATGACGTATTCGCTCATCAGACGTACAATTGTACTCTTAGATTTCCTGTGCACTTTTGCTTTGCATACCAATTGGTTCAACTGAAACTTTGATTACTTTGACCTGCATCTGGTCTAGAGAGAGAGAGAGGAGATAAACACGTCTCTGCTAATCAAGGTGCCATTGTACTCTTAAATGCCCCGTGTTCTTTTGCTTTGCATACCAATTGGTTCAACTGAAACTTTGATTACTTTGACCTGCATCTTGTCTAGAGAGAGAGCGGAGAGAAACACGTCTCTGCCAATCAAAGTGAAGTCTAAATGGTGCTGTGTTATTAGAATAGGAACACTTGTTGAAAAATGTTAATTATTTAATGTAGTGACTTATGCAAAGCAACGTGCCATGTTTGAAAACCCACAATGTAAAATGTACAATTACATCTAACAAAATCAATCCTCAGTCATGAAGGCCTATATTTGAAAACCCACACACTATTTTTCACATTAACATGTCAAGTGAACCGAAATCTTAGGCGCAAATACTACATTTAGGTTATAACCAACATCCAGATGTGTTGTTGCTGTACCAGAACCCTGATAAATCCATTTGAGACTGTACCTCATGGCTGACACTTGACTGCAGTACCAAATTGTGGTACCGTTACCGTGATAGCGGTTTTGTGACTGTATCAAATCCTATGAATATGATAAAAGTGTGAATACAGCAGGGTTGGCGTTTAAGGAGCAACATGACTTGAATCAAACTGGCCGTGTATGATAGCATTCCTCACATTTTATTATGTAATATAGGGGCAGGATAGTGTAGTGGGTGTTCGACTCTCAGCCGAAATGCCCTGGGTTCGGTACACCGGTGCACAGTCTACCTGTAGACTTCCTTCAGCAACATACCCAACCTCCTACCTTTATTGACATGTATCTGAATTCAGTCGCTTTGGATAACAACATCTGCTAAATGACTTAATAGAAAATGGTTTAAAAAAAGCATATGAATAGGCCGGTTCATATTCTCGTTTGACCTATTAAAGCTATTGCCTAGCATTCCCCCCAAAAAGCCCCCTGCTGAACTAAGCTTCATCCCGGAGTAAATAAACACAGCTAGAGAACATTGGGTTGGCCGGTCCCCCCTGGTTTTGTTGCCTAATTAGAAAAGAAGAGTTGGTTGGCCTATTTAGAGCCCAGGACATGGGCTGCTAGGTCAGCTAGCGCAGCGAGAAAAGCCGCCGCTGTGCGTTACACTGGAGCTTGACTTAGCACACGGTCCTGCCCTGTGCGGTGCCCCCCACAGCCCCGTCGACCCACAACCCAGCGGCCCCCGGGGCCCGCGTGCCCACCTCGAAGGCGGAGACTTTGTTTATTTAAAGCCGTAGGTTTCAGCACTTCCACCACCACCAGATTCATGCTCTGATTGCTGACTGGATCCATCTGGCTTCGTGCTTTGCTGACCTCGTTCCCTTCGAGAGGGCCCGGGCCCCGAGAGTTTGGTGATTGTCCCTCTCTGGATAGATTGGCTTGATGCTTTTTAAATACCCCGCTATGACTCATCATCCACTCTCTTTGAAGGTCTCCATTGGGTCATTCTCTGGGAATTCTGCTCATCAGAATTCTGTGTGTTTCTGTCCCTGGACAGTGGACTGTATGTTCGTTTCTTCGCCCGTTCTTCATTCATGCATTCCAACCCGGAGCCCAGAACCTAGATCCATAGTGTAGCCTGATTATTCATTAAAATGACATATTCTGGCCTAATTAACCTCTATTATTCAGGTCAAACTACTGACCAGATACAGCCGTGCTCAGAATATGAATGTTCCAACTTGTTTTTAATGTTAAATTAAGTCTTCTTTCGTCTCTTTAAGTCTTCCGATCTTGATTACAATTTATCTAACCACATACATCCCTGTGAAAACGTTGATTTTATAAAGAATAATGAATTAATCACTAAGATATGCAACACTTTTGATGCACCATTGAAAAAAAATTAATTACCTAGTTTAGTGCAGATGTGTTTCAGGGCTTTAGGATGAAAACATGTTGATTATCTCCATTTTTTAGTACTTTCCATCAGTGTGTTAAGTTTCATTAGTCGTTGTGAATGTTATATTGTGGAGTTCCACTAGAGAGCAGCAGAAAGAAGAATATTTCTGTGTGAATTGAGGAATTAGAATCAGTTCTAAGGGCAATTCAATGGATCCTCCTGTTGTCGATGGAGATAGGGAATGTATTTAGATATTTCAGTTTTACTTGTTCATAGACAACACATGAAAAACTAAGGCTCTGTGCTCTGAATTAAGAAAGTAGATTTGATAGATGCAGGTCTTATTTGGGTCTTATTCAAGTTAATGTACAATTGTATTTAAAAAAAATATACCGGGGGGAAATGTAAGGTATGTATGGTTTATCAGTACATTTAAATGCGGTGTGCAACAAGGCTGTGTTCTCGGTCTCATGTCTTTTCTCATGGGAGGGAAGGGAGACAAGCCCGATAACCCTAACAGCCCCTTCAAAAAACAACACAAATACTCACTGATTGCTTTAATACAGAAAACAAGCAGCTACTGAAGTGTATATATTGTCTGTAGTAACCTTAGGTTGACTTCAAAAGTTTTCTAGAACAAAGTTTGATTTTGGTCCACCACTATCTCTTGCCCCTTAATGATTAACACTTACTGCACACCTAATGTACTATTAGAGAATTGGCCAAAACACATATATAAATATGTAATAATAAATATGTATAAAAATGTTTGCGCTTTCTGCCATTGTGTTCTAATGAACTGTCATGTTAGAAGACTAAAGTTATGGGGGCATGCTTCAATTCCTTAACACAAAGGCTTTCCAAGCTGGAAGCTATTAAAAGAAAGACAACAGATTAGCAAACATTATGTAATAGGACACAAGCTTCAGGGAGTCGGCTGTGAACTGAGCATCCAAGACAATAACTTGCTTTGATCCTATGTAACAAAGCACCACGTGTCTTTAAGATTTCATTGGCTGGCATGGTTGATATACCGCCACTCCACACCCTCCTACTCTCAACTACTAGAAAGGTCCAATCACCAGTAAAATTATTATTAGCTTCCTAAAGGAAATTATTGAGCTTACTATTTGTACTGCTTCCATGTTTTGTTCTGTGGTCAATAGATGCAACAGGTAATCGGACCAAGAATCTTTCCCCTGAGAGTCCTTCAGCTTCAGATTCACAAGCCCAACTGAATCTGGGCTTGTGAAGCCCTTTGAGACTGTAATTGTGAAAAAGGCCTTAACAGAAATACTTTGATTTAATAGACTTGACCATAATTCACTTTATAGTTTGCGCAAATTTTTTTTTTGACAAGACTCATTGATTACGATTATGTAACAGACAGTAGTTGTCAGTTTTTACTAGATTTTGGAGCAGTTGGAGCCCTGTAGAAACGTCGGTTGTATGGATGCCACAAAAATGAAACGAGGCTGCGAGCCAAGTAGCGATGACGAGTAAACAGAGAAGTCCTTGTAGGGCATTTTATTTTTATTTCCTCTGAAATACATTAAGACATCACACCAGGAGGCCGCAGCTAAGCACTGGCGCGGCGTTGGCGAGTTCTTGTCAAGCCGATGTAAATTTAGAAGGTTCATCTGCGTCCACCTACCGTCACGTTTTACAACTTCCCACCTCCGTGACTTCAGCTCTGACTCAGACCCCCCCCCCATCTCCTCCTTCTTCTCTCCCTTCCCCTCCACCTCCTCCTCTCCCTTCCCCTCTTCCTCTCCCTCCTCCTCTCTCTCCTCCCCCGCTCCAGGCTGGGGAACCAAGAGGAGAGCCACTGAGGAGGGGGTGGAGGATTCGTGGAATCTCCCTCCTTCTCTCTCCCTCTCCTCTCTCTCTCTCCCTCCCTCTTTCTCTCTATCTCTCTCTCTACCTCACTCTTTCTCCATTTCTACCCCCCTCCCTTCTCTCTCTCCACTCCTCTTCCTCCATTTCTACTCCTCTCTCTCCATCTCTACATCACCTCTCTCTCTCTCTCTCCCTCTCTCTCTCTCTCTGCTCCTCTCCTCTCTCCCTCAGCTGCCAGGCATGACTAATAGCTGATGGAGAGGTGTGGAGAGGCTCATTGTGTGGGCGTCTGGACATGAGCGAGTGGACCGAGTGTTAAAACCAAAGTAAACTAATCGTGTGAATATTGGACCGACTGTCTTTAATATTTTACTGGTTCTAAGGAACACTTTCATCTGACGGGGGTACCACTGAATTGTTACTATTAGAAACTACTACTACTAAAAATTGCTTCATATAACTTTGAATGGCAGTTTTTTTTTTTAAGTAAATGATTAGGCTGGATTGTTATTCGATACAACCAA
This sequence comes from Trachyrincus murrayi, assembly GCA_900323305.1. NCBI lineage: Eukaryota > Metazoa > Chordata > Actinopteri > Gadiformes > Macrouridae > Trachyrincus > Trachyrincus murrayi. The sequence continues at coordinate 57,847 of OOFB01037035.1, forward strand.
TCCAACATCCCCACGAAAACACCCCAACCACCATCACTACCCCATCATCCAATTTAGCCACCTTTTTAAAACCACCACAACCCCTACAACCGGCCCAGCCTTCCATTAAAATCATAATATCAATAAAAAAATGTCGACCTCTATAATCAACCTAACATCATTCAAAGCCACCGTAAACATCGCAACCACCATAACTACCCCTATAATCATCCTATACAACTATAACTACCCGTATATAACCAACCTATAGATCAGCGTCAATAACCCACCACAACCACTTTAACCACCCATATAACCAGCCTAACCGCCATCACCACTATAACTACCCCTAAAACAAGCCCAACCTTCCATCAAGAACAGAGAAATGTGCTATTTAAATTACATTAACAATAATAATAATAATTATTATTATTGTTATAACACGGCCATCACGGCCGCCATAACAGCTATTTAAATAGGCACACGTAACTTTTTACTTTAAAGCAGAAGTAACTGAGTCAATTCTTTTGGGTTTCACAAAAAGCGTACATTCAAAACGGTAGTTACGTGGTGTCAGGGTCTGCTCAGATGTGTCACATGGTTTGATCACATATTCGTCAACACTCTACAGATCTACAGATCATCTGGCCGCTGCCCACAGTCTCCTCTTTTCGAAGGGCTCTGCAGTCTATTTATAAGAAACACTGACGAGGTGTCCGGATAAAACGTCTAAAACGCATCCTAATAACCCTTATACCAAAGCTTTAATGCTAAGAAATGACAGAAAGCCAACTCGGTCTGCCTGGGTTCTGTAAAAAGAGTGAATGAGAATGGAGAAATAAATGATACACCACAGCAGCTGAGAAGCAATCAAAACCAAAGTAATCATGAAAATACAATAAAAAAAACTGAGAAAATATATGATATCTTTTTTTTTGTTGCAATGAAGTGTAAAATCATGAGAATCAGGAAACAGTAGCTCTGGCATGACACAGTAGTACACAGTAACACTCTGTATGTAAGGGTGTTAGGAAAAAGTTTGTTCTGTTTGCAGCAGGTTTCTTGTTTGCACTAACCTGTGTTTCACCATCCCCAGTAACAGCACTGTCTCTGAGTTCGCATTTTATTGATTTGTTTTAACAATCCATCATTAATTTGTTGATCACTCAGTGGTGACTCAGTGGAGACTTATATTATTATTATTCTCTAGATGAGAAGAATACGTAGCGTGTCATTCTTTATTCTTTAAAGAATGATGAATAACAATTAATTCATAATGACATCGTTTTTAAGGTTGTAGACCCATGTCATTTCTACTTTGCAAATATTACCCCGGTTACTTTCCCGGGTGTTATTTCCCGGGTGTTATTCTCTGCTGAAACCAGGCAGCAAGTTCCCACAGTCTGGTCATTCTACTCATCAACAAGGTTCATGTACTTTGACTGCAGATCCCTTCCTTATTGACTTAATAATTCCCATTAGATAATAGACTCTTTGCCCCCCTCTTCCCTGTTTGCATAGTGTGTGGTATTGAGAAAAGACCTGTAATAAACCCAGGCTGTTGGGAAAGTTGCCTAATGGGAAAGTTCACCCTAGTTCACCGATAAGAAATGTGTAATGTAGGTGAATCATGAATGAAGAGACGGGCCGTAAAGGGTCAGGTAGGGGCTAGACAGTACAGAGACAGGTCATTAAGGAGCAGGTAGGGGTTAGACAGTGAATACAGAGACAGGTCATTAAGGAGCAGGTAGGGGTAGACAGTACAGAGACAGGTCATTAAGGAGCAGGTAGGGGTTAGACAGTACAGAGACAGGTCATTAAAGAGCAGGTAGGGGTAGACAGTACAGAGACAGGTCATTAAGGAGCAGGTAGGGGTAGACAGTACAGAGACAGGTCATTAAGGAGCAGGTAGGGGTTAGACAGTACAGAGACAGGTCATTAAGGAGCAGGTAGGGGCAGGTAGGGGTTAGACAGTA
>OOFB01037036.1:16118-34580 GCA_900323305.1 Trachyrincus murrayi
TGAATTTGACATTCCTCCCCATTGACTCTCATTTGAAGAAATGTAACATTTAACAAGTTGATTTAGAGGAGAAAATGATATCTATCTAGCAGCGTAACACCACACTGGAATGATAATTAGACACTGCCATGGATCGAGTTTCTCTGAAGACTTTTCCTGCTCAACCCCCATTCATGCATCACAGTTTTTCTAAAATTGATTACTTCTTTTACTTTCCAGGTCTTTACTGTGCTTAGGAAAACCAAACTATCCTATCTATTCATCTACTTGAGACACTAGCTGCTGCTGTCAAACACCTTTCTATTTAATGTTTCTACTCAAACGAGTTTCACTTGTTCACATTTCCAGTTAAACTCTGTAAGTAGTTTTAAGTTTTAATTCATTATTCCAGCTCTGTCCATGGTAATTTTCCCCATCTAAATTCTGCTTCTTGATGTCATGCTGTATTGTTATTATTGCATGTTATTCACAATGTTATCCAACAAGACTAGAAGCATGTCATTATGGCCATTAGGCCTCTGACCTGCTACTTCTATACTCTACACTGGTTCATGGTGCTCTCCCTGGAGCTGTTTGGGGTGTTTTAGGCTTCAATACTTGAGGTTGAGTTACCCTTTCATACCCATGCTGGCGGTGTCTTGTTAGTTACTCCTTCCTGAGAATCCCCCCCATTCATTTGTCGTGTCAAGGTGGACAATACGGTGTGTCTGCATGCTGTACCATGGATGGAATGTACTTGAACTGTACTTGTGAATCTTATTTGGTTATGATGAGCCGATAACAAGAACTGTGCTCTCATCATGGTGGTGCCATCAGCTTGGAAACCGATCTTGCTGACTCACTTTAATTATATTTTATATTCACACATTGCTGTCCGTGTGCCTTTCGGTTAGGGAAAATTCACTGTTGTGTAATAGCAACATGATACAGCGGACGTGGAACCACCATGGAAGGAGTACACATGAACACACATGAGTTTAAAGCCAAGGGCACATTGTCAAAGTAACATGACCTGTGGTTTTTGAGTGTCATGTTGTCGACTTCAATAACATTATTATTTCAATCACACTAAGGAAGACAGATTTGCGACGTAAAACACGTAAAATGTGATATAACATGTGATACAACATGTGGACCAAGGAGATGTCCGAGGCTTTCGCCAAGCATGGGTTGGGAAGGACTGCGACCATAATTCATGGAGACCCGGTGGAAGTTGTACACCAGTACAAATACCTGGGCACTGTCATTGATGACAAACTGAAGCCAACACAGAGGCGCTCATCAGAAAGTGGCAACAGTGTCAGTATTTCCTGAGGAAGCTAAACTCCTTTGGGGTGAGCAGGAATATCCTCAACACATTTTACAACTCCTTCATTGAAAGCATAATAACCTTCTCATTCACTTGCTGGTTCCACTCTCTCACAATCCCCCCAAAAAAGTGGGATCTGGAAAGCCCACTCCATCCTACAGGACCCCGCCCATGTCCTACAGGACCCCACCCGTGTCCTACAGGACCCCACCCGTGTCCTACACAGGGCCTTCGAATGGCTGCCCTCTGGTAGGCGTCTGCGTTGCCCCACAGCTAGGACTAACCAGAGGAAGGCAATCTTCATTCATGAGGCTGTTCGCCTACTAAAGTCTGCTTTAGTAGGCCTACTAAAGTCCCCTTCCCACACCCACCACTCTCTCGCACTTAAGACTTTATATAATTTATTATTATTTATTATTACTGCTGGACATTTGATATCTGCTACATGGTCACTGCCGCTGTCATGTATTGTCACAAAAATATAATAAAGTTTTTTTAATTGAATTGAATAACTACTTGGCTCCCGATAGAGAATCCCAAGAAAGATAAAGCGTCATAAAAAAGTACAATATTCTCTTGGTATTGAAGTCAGGTTAAAAGGTAAATACACAATTTCATGTAAATCACAAATGCCTCAAAATGTTATGGCTTACTTAGGACAATTCTAAAGTAGTTAGCTAGTACATTTGTTTAAACAATCAACATAGGAGAGTTTTGACATTAAACGTTAAGTAGAACGTATATTTCAAAGTCAGCCAGGGTTATCTCAGGTACATAGTATTTCTTGGCATGGCTGCTGTATTTCTCACAGTGATTAGGTTATCTTGAAATAGGTAGTTATGACCCATTAACTTTGGAACTTGTCCATTGTACACCATGAATTTGCCTCAGTTGAGGGTCAAGTCCAGTGTCATCCTATTGTTGACATCTCAAATGAACCGTCCAAAAGCAGCAATGCATTTATCCTGCTTATGAGTATTCTATAGCAAATATCAGTGGAGTGGAGGACATTTTAGGTGTGGAATATTTTAGAACAAAGCTATCAGAAGGCTTGGTTTGGTTGTTTTGATGTTCTGTTGTACAATAGTTGAAGTCTCAATGGCATTGTCGTCCATCTCTTCTAGGGTATTGTCGTAGGGCACAGAGACAAACAAAAACATGAACTTTTGCTCGATTCATTCAGGATTGCACTGAACTAAGCATTTTAGTTTCATAGTTGGGTTCATATTCAAGGCTGCATGTTAGCTCATATCAAAATGTTTGCATATTATTGTACAAGATACATATTTTGGAATTTGCAAATTTGGCGTTGGGAGTATGTGGAGTGTGTGTTGTTGGTGGCTGATTTAAGCAGCCTCACCTGGTCTGAGTCAGACTGATTAGACTCTGGGGCTGCACACCTGTGGTGCATGAGAATAATGAAGGCACACAGGTTAAACCAGCCATCACCACACACACTCGAGGAGAGTGCTACCATGTTGGCACATACCACCTGTTCTGCCTGCCAAACCATTATCAAACTGCAATAAACCGGTTTACTCAGAATTCCCTGTTTCCTGGTTGCCCATGTTCATATCATCTTATCATTGGTCAATCTCTTCTTCAAAAAGAGACAGCGATAAGCTTGAAGGTTAATGGAAACTTTGCAGGGTTTGCTCTCCGTGGCACTGTACTGATATGCATGTGTTTTGATCAGAAGAGGAAGTGAACGCAAGACACTTCAAACAGATAGATACTTGAGGGTGGTTTGTATTCATCACTTACCTAGCTGGTAAAACCATCACCCAAGGGCCCTGAAATAGTTTTTGGTTTTGGTTCGTGGAAGGAGGTGTACAGGTTGAACAACAGTTGTATTGTATCCTTAACCTGTAGGCTAGGCATCCTTGAGCAAGACACCTAAGCCCATCTGCTCCATAACAACATGCATCTGCATGCACTGTGAGTTTGGATAGAAGCATCTCCAAATGACTAAGTAGTAAACAGTATTTCTTAGAGGAAAATGTACACATTCAGCTAATTTCCTCCTGGCTGGTGTTATTTTGTCTGCATGACAAACTGTTCTGTTCGCAAGCCTAGGAAAAAAACTTGTCTTTGAAGAGATGTCATTTCTTACCGGCCTTTAGCAATAGCCTGAGTGTTTCATATACCCCGTCATGCAGCAACATTATATCGCTTTATTTGACCACATGCCAATAGGCCCTTTTCACATGATGTCAGACAACTTCCGTTCTGACTCGAAGCAGGTTATGTTTACTTCCTTCAGACAGTGCCTTGCACATCTGCCACAGATACAACTAGATGATGTACAACGACTTGCAGACTGCATTGAATGGTACCTGTTTGATTATGAAGGTATGTGTTGTTGTCTTTTCTAGCCCTTACGTTAGCGAAGGTGCTGCGATAACCGTAGTTGATATTATCAATCTGTTGTCAGTCTTTAGGCCCTATTCTTGAATAGGTTACTGTAGTACAGACCGCAAACTCTTGTTGCAACAACTTTTCCATATTACTGCTGTTAGCTACAGAGTCTGGATTGTAAGATAAGTAAAAATAAGTAATGTATTCATGGCTAATGTTGCGCCCTTTCTCCCAAACATTGTATTGGAATACAAGTCTACAATGTAGTTGACGATGAGGTGACAGTGAGAGGACGACGTCACGGGCCAATGAAGAACAATGAGGAGGCTCATTGCCTTCAGGTTTCTCAGATGAATAGTTCTCTGACATTATGATTAGAGAGTTACGTTTTCTTTTTGTTGTTTTGCTGTGGTTGCAGAGACTTTGCAGTATCCCACGACACTCCACTGTAGTTCAGTGTGTTTCTCAGTCAATGATTTTGCGTAGCTAAACTCCAACAGACAACTTATGAACACATCTTTAAAGACTGAAGTGGGTTGTTTGAGGACAATAACGACAGAGAAAGATTCTGTGTGATATGTCAAAATAAAAATAATGTTCAAAGCTTATACACTTACTGTAATCCTAAGTTTATATTCCATTACTCTTTGTAGATATAATGAAATAAAAAAATGTTTTGCAGCAACAACACTCATTGTTATGTCTCTATTAACAGGTTACACCTGATTCTGAAATGGTTCCTGTGGTACTGAAGTACATGGCATGTTTCTGCTCTGCTGGGAAAGCACTATGCGATCACATAGAATCAGAATCAGAATCAGAATCAGAAAGTTGTTTATTGCCATTTGCCGTTTTAAAAACACGCATTGGAATTTGCCACGGGTCCGGAGCAACACTTAAGACAGTAACATGGACAGGGTAAAGTGCGAGACAAGACAGTGCAAGACAAGGCAAAACAATAAGTACAGCAATGGTCTTAGTGCAAATGGTAAGTATGTAAGTTCGGAACATAGTGGCACTTCTGTTTCAAGCTGCTCACTAGAGTACCATGGGCCATTGCCTGTCATGCACCAGCTCACTGCAGACCTGGCACCGGCCTAGGACACAGGTCAGATATTAATATTTGTTACACTTGATGATGTTGGACTAGCAGTTTGTACATTTAGTAAATGAATTGTTCACCATTATTATATTACAGGGAATTGCACCAGAGGCTACAAATGACATGGCGGTGTGTAAACCAAGGACAAAAAGTAGTGTCAGGACTGGTGTGAAGTGCACACGGTACAGAGCATATGCTGGTGAGTTGAATGAGCTGTCTTAACTTTACCTTTCGAAATTACTTGGAGTTGTTGCTGAGCATTCCTGCATTTTCCGGAGAAATCTCCGGTGCGAAGGTAAATCGGAAGAAAATATGCACTGCTGTTAACTGGGCCTATATTCTGCTCACAGGTCAACAGGGAGAACTTTCATTACATGGATTTCAATATTTAAGGACTCGCGTTATATTATAGTCAGTTATGGACTGGAGAAGCTAGTACATTCAGGGTGAGCTTTCATTGCACTGAATAGAATACATAATGCTATGCATAATGTGTATAATGTTAATGTTCATTTTAAAAGGACAGTGAATTATCCGCTGGAGAGGCGAGTAGGTCTCGTGTAGGAATTGCAGAACAAATGAAAACCCATACCTTTCAAAATAGCCTTTATTTTATTTTGACTAATGAAGAGTGTAGATTTGGTGAAGATATGTTTTCCTGATTTAAACATTGTTTTAATAAATAAATTGAATTTTGCATAAATAGTATAAAGTTAAAAAAAAAACAATGTGGACACCTATAATGGCGCACTGATCTGCTGCCAATGAATGCAGAGTGAGCATACTCCCAAAATGTGTTGAGTTTCACCATTGTTCAGCGGAGCAACATAATCCTTGCATGCACTGAAGACACCAGGCAGAACAAAGAACAATTAGACAAAGACAAGGAAACCTTAAACCGGTGTAAAAGGCCTGCTAACTATTGGCCTTCTATGTTGAAGTTTTTCTTATGGAGCAGTGGGCGCTAGAGCAGAATGTCTTTGCTGGTTTTTAATCAAATGTGGTGTCCATCCAGAGATCTACAAGTTTGACTTAACACCTAACACTACAGTGACTAGTGAGGAGTGTGGGAGATAACCATTCATAATTCATGAGGCTCTGCTGTCAAGTGCCACCCACTTAGTTTAAAACAAAGACACCTTTTTGCGTGAAAGCCATAGGTGGTGAGGAGACGGGGGGTTTGAAGCCCTTAAGACAGACATGACCCTCCCAGTTTACCATATGAAAAGCCCAGGCAGATAACCAGTCTCCAAGGACTATAGAAACACATTAACATTCCTTACACCTTGCATTTATGTATATGAATGTATATTAACAATCCATATTTATAGTGTAATAGATGAGCGTATCTGTTAAAATACAAGGAATTTGCCTTGGTTCGATGGCTCATAACAATAAACATAAGGACAAAGACAGGCAAGTACTGCAAAAAACAAGAAATATAAATAAATGTGTGTGATATGTCAAATAATAGAGCTGTGCAGTTTTGTGCAGGGATGTGCAAAATATTGTCAGGGAATGTGCAAAAATTCACTGTAGGCCTATGAAGTATGAGTATGAGGATATGTGCAATACAGAATAATGTGCAAGATGTGCGTTAATGTAACGCATAAGTCAGTGCGTTAATGTACGTATGGTGTCAGTGGGGGTCAGGATAACAGTCAGTGAGGGACCCGGGCCTTATTGAGGCAGCCATCTTCTGTAAATGTGAGAAAGAGACGGGCCTCGCCAAAGAGGAGAATGTCTACCTGCCCATCATCCATTATTATCAAATCCAATCTTCACGCTCCACCGGGCTCCAGTGATAGAGTCAAGTTGCTACCAGGTGATGGACATGTTTACACAACACAACGTCACAAGTCTTTTGTGAAGTGTAAGCATACCAGACCGTCCGAGTACACAGATGTACAGTACAATGGAAAATTCAAGCCAAAGTAGGCCAACATCCGATCTGGTTCATTTACGCAGAGTTAGCGCTGCGTACCGTTCACCGCTCATGAAAAACAGGGAAAACAGTGCAAGTATTAATTTGTGTTTCGTCGTGCAGCACATACTGGATATTATGGCGTTTTCTGGAGAGCTTATGACATAATTTCCTGTATGCTTAAAATGGTCCACCACTGGTCGCACCAAAGATTTAATTAAAAGCCATTATTCTATTGAGTAGTACATTTATGGATGGGTTTTCTATGGTTTTAAATGACATCGCTATTGCGTTTACATAAAAGGCACATAATGGCAATTTAATATATGAACCTGATGCTACAGTGGCATGTCGGAGAGTTTATCCCATAGTTCAACTGGGACTGCGGAGGGTCAGCGGTAATGTTTTGTTTTCATTGGTGCTCCGGGGGCCACGTCTGGACAGTGGCTGCGGGATGAGTAAAGGCATTTTGATTGTTCGGTCCAACATTCCCTGAACACCATACCCTGCTTGGTACATCGCTGACTTTGCTCTGCACAAATCAACTGTTCCCGTGACACGCATACAGCTTTTCCCAGCTTAGGAGTGACCCTTGGGTAACAACACACACACACACACACACACACACACACACACACACACACACACACACACACACACACACACACACACACACACCTCCTCTTAATGAGTCTTGATTCGTGTCCTAGCGATCAGCACATTTACTTCACAGCATCTGAATGCTCCTATCGCTAATGAACTTCAAGCTGATTGTAGTTTAAGTCATAATACCCAGCATCCATTGCATGATGCAGCCAGTATATGACTGTGCTGTCAGACAGACGGGGAAGGGGTGTGGACCACCACATTGACGACTTCATATTGTTCATAATGTCCGCAATTACGGCATAAAAAAAACAAGAACAACACATGATGATGATGTGCAAAGGTTAATGCACCTTTAATTAGTGTTAAGATGTACCACAAGTGCGTGTGAGTCTCATGCATATAGAGTCATCGCAGAGATATAAAACCCAACGCAGGTACTTAAATAACAAGGAACAGATTGAGTAATTAACAGGCGACACTCACTAACGAGACAGAGCAGTTCATGGTGGGGACAGATTCCTGATAAAGACATTGCACGGGCAATATCTCCATAAAGATAAGTGACAGAGAGAGATAGACAGAGAGACAGAGAGATGGATAGGTAGATGTGTAAGTGTAATGTTTCTGTTTTCTGGACCGGCATATTCAATTCTAACTCAGTTGTGTTATTAGGGTCTGCATGCAGGAAAACCACATAATTTTCTTATTATTGGTGTAAGTAGTAGGTAGTAGGCCTATTATTGGTATTATTATATGAAAAACGGTTACGTTTAGCGAGCGAAAAACTGGCGCAACAACGTAATGTGAGGCAGCCAGGAAAACGTTTCAGCACTCCAACAGTGTCCCGTGCCTCCGACTGGGTAATGACAAAACCATATGGAGCTGTGTGTCCGCAGTAATATGAGAGAGTGAGTGTGATGGAAACACAGGCTGTACAAATATGAAAAATGACAAAGCGATCCAATCACAGAATACGCAATACGAATTTAAAGGAAAAGTACATGAAAAAAGTAGCCTGTATCCTAGACCCTGGTTCCCTAAATACAATGGCACTATACTGTTCACCTAGTTACTATCAGGATGCATTTGTCAACCCAAAACCAGTTAGCTTGAGAGATAGAGAGAGACACTAAAACAAGATTCTGTTTTATTGCCTTAGCTGTAAGCTCAGTGAGTCCTTGGTGGATGCTGCTGTGACTTATCAGTGGCTGTGCAAACAAACTATTTCAACCTCTTAAACTTAAAAACGGTTGACTTTACCCAAGAGGTCAAGGCAAGGCAAATCTTCTTTCATCATGTAGGCCGTCTTTACCGTCTGTGTCTGAAATGGGGTGTGGGGTCTGCTACACGTTCTACTGGCCTGTACATTTCTCAACAAATGGTTCTACACAATGATATGTTTCATATGGTCAAACCAAGGTCTTATCGTAGCCAGCGGGTGACAGCCTGAAAGTTAAAGTTAAAGAAAGGTAAACATAAGGGTAAACTCACATGAACCCCCCCCCCCCCTCCTCTCCCAAACACACGCACACGCACACACACACACACACACACACACACACACACACACACACACACACACACTGTTTTCTTTTCTTCTGCAAATAGATGCAAACCGCTTTAACAAAGCAGTTTTGTGCTAATACATCCCACGAGTAGAGGGTGAATGTACTGCTATTGCCTCCATATGTCCATACATCATGTGTATATCTGCGTGTATTGCGTAAGGATGCATGGCACAATATATGGGTTATTATCAGTAGTGTTTGGCGTTAGAGTGAGTTCTTTGACCCGGTTGTGGCATATATTGTGAGTCAAGTCTTGGTAATTATGTTCTCTTTTGACCTCATTCTTAGATGCTGCTGTGGAGGCAGGTTGTAGTTTTTTTAAGCTTGTTTTTTGAATACACGATACGATACGCAGACACGAGTGGCCTGACTTACCCTGTGGTCAGACATCAGACGTCAGGCTGTTTACCACCGCTGTTCTGCTGATTTAAAGGAAGAGTTGGAACGCTGGAACGTGTGTGTGTGCACGCGCATGTGTGTGTGTGTGTGTGTGTGTATGTGTGTGTGTGTGTTCGAACACCTGCTTACGTCCACAGGTACAAATGGTCACATGCCCACACATATAAACACACAGATACAGAAGTGTGTTTTCATTGACTTATCTCGTGTCCTTCAGTGTGTCTTCTTGTATTCTGCCTATTTAGCAAGCTTGCATTTGTCTGTCTTAATAGGGTGGCTGCATGTTAAGTTTTGCGCAAGCTATTCGGTCTTTCATCAAAGCTTGTTTCATAGAGTAGCATCAGTCTCAGTGTTGTATCCGCTGATGTGAAACTTCAGGGGATTTGAAATTTTCAGGTGGGGAACTGCTGGCATCTCTGTATGCCTGTTTTTATTTATTCATGGGTGTAAAATTGATTTAAGTGATTCAGAAACGTGGGTGGTATGTGAAACTAACACAAGAGAGAGAGAGAGGTCAGGTCAAGAGACAGTAAATCACAGACCACTGCAGCAGAGGCATGGTGTGCATGATGCGCTCCTATTGGCCGAGAACGAGGAGTCCAGCTCCAATGAGTGGGGTGAAGAAGGAGACGCATAAGGCAAACATATCAGTTCAACTCCACCCGTAGTCCAGAGGAGGGAGTCAAATGGAAACAAATGTGGAAGGAAGAAAAGAGAGAATGCAGACAAGTGTCATGAAGAGGTCACCCCCCCCCCCACCAGACATGGCGAGGTAGGACACTGGGGGTATGGTTGTTATGGGTGTTTTCGATTCCCCTTGTGGTATTTTGACCTTTAGTTTTACTGATAATTATCGTAATAAAAAATATATAACAAGGTCAAAGAACTCACCTTTAAGACGTTAATTGGTTTGCATGGAATTTTCTGACTGACACCTTATCTTTGACAGTGGTCGTAAACCCAGATGAGTCCAGCCTTTACCTCTCTCTCGCTATACAAGGGTGCCAAAAACCAACCCAGTCAATGATTACAATACCACACAGAAATGTCAATTTGTGTTTCGTGAATCGCGAGTCACGCCTTGGTCCTGCCAATTGTGGGCCAGATGGAGGTTCAAGCCAGGCCTGCTGTAGCCTGGAAACAAATACGAGAAATCCCTGACCCTGGCTAAAATAATAAAACATAAACCCCCCCCCCCCCCCCCCCCAAAAAAGTAAGCCATCAACTGACATGACTTGGGACAACAGCTGACATCATGTCCCAGAGCCACGAGGCTCTATCCATCACAACACTTATATAAAACAACACGCTGGTGGTTGTGTGTGTTCAGTGAAACATTAAATAGTTTATAATAATAAAAAATGAATGCCATTCAATGTTATCATCATAGCGGCCATACCAAAGAACACTAGCATAACAAATAACGTAGGCAAGCATTACCTTAATGGCAAAGCAGTGGCCATTCAAACACACTTGCTTGATATGTATTCTGTACAACCTGATGCTGGTTCATCTGGTTGATTCTGTATCCACACTTTTTCTTGATTCATTTGGAAAAGTTTGGAATATTACAATATAAACGAGTTCAATATAAATCAGTTTTGTTCTATTTGTTCAAAGCCTTTTCACATTGAATAATGGAAACATCTTCCATGGGAAATCATGGAACAGAGGCCACTACAGAAGTAAGTTCTGCTTTAAGTCATGAGATGAATGCCACACAGTTATCCTTAATCAGCACGTGAGAACATTTCATCCATGTGACTACTTTTGTCTATTCTTCATATTTGCACGTGGGGTTGTTTTAAATGTATTCTTTCTTTATTGTTTTTGCCATGTGACTTCATACCATACTATATTGTGTGTGATCTTTGGTTAGAACTAACAATGTAATGGTGATCCATTGCATCTTGGATTTATTGTAACGCGTCAAATTGTATTGTGACGCGTGTAAGTCATTTGTTGATTTGCATCCATCCTTCACTGAATATTTACGAATGGTCTCATTCGGAAATCCTAGAGCAGATGTTTCTCCTTACAGGAAAAGGATACAATTATAAACTCTGGATTGTTCTTTGGCCTCAAATAATTGGAGACCCTGGTGAACCCTGAACGCATTGGTAGGCCTACAGCCGTCTGGTATTTGCTGCAGACTCAGCACTATTCCTACATGAAAAAGGTCTGAGGGCAACTATAGTTCATCTGCCAGACCAATCCTTTCCCATAAATCATGGCAGTTATTATGTTTTTTCAGATCATCTTACCATCTTATCATCTTACTTAACATCTTTGCAATACATGTTGACTTTGGCCATTCACCTACTGCATGCACAAAGCAAGTACACACACACACACACACACACGAATGTGCATGCACACACACATGTGCACACTCACACACACACACACACACACACACACACACACACACACACACACACGGTGTGTGAGTAACGAAAACCCAGTTTCCTCATTCTTTGCTCCATCCACTGCCTGCTGTAGCTCCTCACCTTGACATGCACGTGAGGTTCACACTCCACAGCTCAGGTGAGGGCGGGTTTCAACAAACACAGGCCACGTAGCCTGCTACAGAGACATGGGTGTTGAGCGCAATGCAGGCAAATAAGTTCTTAAGAATTACAAAAATGTGTAATTTGAATGAGATTTGAATATCAACATGAAAAAGTATATATTTATGATTTATTTATGTTGCCTAGCAGCATTTTGGTAAATATCTGTACTTGCCATATGTTTTGTAGTGCGCCACGTTAGGAAAAGCTGAAACTGGCTGTATCCCAAAGAATCTAGTCTATATCTATTACTGTAATCTAGAAATAACAATTCATTATCATTATTAGCTATGAATTGGGGGTGATTTCCAGATTTTTCTTTTTATTTGTGTCCCCTCCTGTAAACCCACAACTCCTTTATTGAAACGACCCATTCGGAAAACTGTTTAGTATGCATTCTTTGCCATCACTGGATTGTGACGAAACAGGTATTGCAGCCTCTGTAGCGAGATTATATCACTGAACAGCTGAATTTCAGTTAGCCACATTCTATCACACTAAACCTGTATGTGAAAAACAAATACATTTATTTGCTTTTAGTTCCTCAAACTACTTTCAGTTCTCCACGCCCTTTTTACTCATAAAGATACAGAAAGCCCTTCTTCACTTTCCCATATCATGATTGTTGTAATTTCCAGTATTTCATCACATGTGAAGTTGTACTTCTCTTGTAAGCATGCCATTGTCCGTGGACATTGTATAACTAACAATGTCCCATGCAGTATTAAAAAAAAAGGAAATCTAAATAAAATAGCAGTATGTGTGATCTTAATTAATAAAGAGACTCGTACATTGAGCAAACATTTAGAATCAGACCATTATTATAATATAATATTTAATGATATTTAATAGGTATTGAGTTGGTTTTGTGTATTGTCTAATTCCCCTCGCATTAACTACACTTATAGTGACACAAGTACACCCCCTAGTGTTAGAAAACTCGAATAACTGCTAAATAGACGCTTCAGAGAGGCGTCGTGGCAGGGCAAACACTAATTAGAGGTCTGCTCCATTTATAAATGCCAGTGTACCAGTATAGAAAATACTAGTGGAGACAACACAGCTCATGTAGCCTCCATTTCCAGTCTCTCTTGTCACACTTGTCGTTGTACAAGAGAGCCTGGAGAAACATACACACGTGGAGAAAGACCCTAACAATCTGGGCAGGCCAATCACAAGTCAGGGGTGCCGCTTTGACCTGTGATTGGGCGGAACAGGCAGCTCGGTGGACCAATGGCTGCGACCACGAATCCGAATGCAGACCGACTCCTGAGGGACATCAATTGAACGAAACTGATGTTAACTTTACTAGAGTTTGAAAACCACCACAATATGATATTGGGTATAACACTAAAATGAAAAAAAGATGACATATTGGATTTATAGTTACTATTAATATACATACAATATAAACAGTTTCCGAAGTAACCAGCCTTTCTTTAACACACTCCGCCCACTTTATCCAAGCACTCATACGGAATAATATTGATTTTCCCCTCTAGTTGATCAAGTCTTTATCAAGTCATGTATTTACACAGTGAGCGTATATAGTTTACATTTTAATATATATCTTTAGTCATCTACCCAATATGCAAGCATATGGGCTAACCGTTACAAATGATATTTATGGTTTCTTCGTCAAATTTAGGTTACCTATTAGAATTATTTTCTCGAACAGGAGTCAACATAATAATGCACATTTATAATGGAAATGTATCTATTGTTATTATGTTGTTTGTATCTTCAACTTGTGGACCACTGTGGTTGTAGACATAGCAGATAGGCCTACATATATCAACACATTCTATACACGTCACACACGTCATTTGACATTAGTAGAAATAAAATAAAATATAGAATATCTAAATATTACACAGTGTTGTTTTTAAATAAACAAAATGTCCAATGCAAAGACTTGCATATGGTGCAATCACCATTTAGGTATTTTGTTTGTCATTTGCAAAATGTCCTAGGCTATTGATTACCTTCAATTGCAACATACCCACTGGAGCCACCTATGCTAAGAATGTATGCATGAGAATGTATGCACACACGATTGTAAAACGCTTTGGATAAAAGCGTCCACCATCCACAAAATGGCATATATTGTTTTTATTTATATTTAAAATAAAAGCCTTACTCAGGTGTGAACTCACCAATGGTATTTTCAATAGAAATAAAATACCATTGGCAGTTCATGTCTGTGTAGTGGTGGGCAGGTTGTGTGTGTTCGTCATAACCCACAGAACAACATGAAGGAAAATAAACATATTGATCCAGTGTTGTTTGCCACAGGTAATCTCAATCTCAGGCCACTGTTTGGTTGATTACCACATAGACGATGACAATGTTGGGGTACATGCTTCACAGCACCATAGGTGTCTAGAGTAGGCCTAATAGTTTGTATGAGTAATTATAATATCAACGTGAGTTGATTTGTGTCATATTTGAACAAGTAAAGCAAAGGCGGTGAAATACGGCAGCTATCTGAAGATCCTAAATATACTTCATTTATCTGTTGGCTGCTGCTTCACGGGCTCCGCCTCCACCTGTTCCACCTGCTCCACCTGCGTGTCTGGGTTTTCCGCGCAGTCTGGGTTTTCGCTGTCTGCGGGGTCCATCTCCTGCTTGCCATGGCGCCGGTGCCACCAGCCGTTGAAGAAACTGTTGAGGCGCTCCAGGATGTCGATGGAGTGGTTGATGACCAGGGCCAGCCAGGCCAGGCCGAAGAAGATCCAGGACGCCATGAGGAAGCTGTACCAGTCGGGGTACTCCTGGTCCGGGTTACTGTCTGTAGGATGCAGGATGCAGAGGAAAACTGGATTTAAAGTTCCTGATTGTGAATTCAGATGCATGTCATTAAGGAGCTGGGGGGAGGGGGGGGGGGGGTCAAGGATGAGTACAGACAAGCTGAGTGAGAACATGGGGTACCCAAATATAGGCCTATTCATTATAAATTAAACCAGCAGACACTGGTCTACAAGTCTCTTTCTACACTGACCTATGGTTGTATTTGACCAAATAATAGACTTTACAATATTGAAAAGCCTCAGATGCCTACTGATGTAGAGGTGGTTTATCTGTAAACGCAGCCGTTTGCAACAAAGAGAGAATATTTGTGTCTTCAGGTGTGAAGTCGTTGATCATTTTTTGGGAAGAATCCTATGAATAAATAGATCCTATATTTTCTTTTTTCCATATAATTTGGTTATATTTTGCACAACACAACAGAGCTGAATGGCATTTGGTATGTGACATTAAATAATCCTTCAGGTCTACTTCCATGCAAAGAAACTGAAACCAACAGTGGGCAGTGGAAACGTGTGTTTTTGTACCCCTTCAACTTGGGCACTGAATCTGTTTTCGGAGTTAAGCCTGAAGGAGAGCCGAACCCCAATGCCACATTTGTTTGCATTAGATGACTCCCTCTCTAGGTTAAACGCACGCTATTGCATGCATGACTTGACGGGGCCTGCAGCTGTACCTGCCACGTAGTCCCCGAAGCCGACGGTGCTGAGGGTGATGAAGCAGTAGTAGATGGCCTGGGCGTAGCTCCAGCCCTCGCGGCCCTGGAACATGACCATGGGCACCACGAAGAACAGGGCCATCCCGGTCAGGTAAGATACCAGGTGGACGAAGAAGCGGGCGCACCTCTGAAACCAGATGGACGGCGTGGGTTAGGGGGTGGAAGATGGGGATGTTAAACCAGAAGAGCAGTTAAATGGGTTTCACCAACATGACAAACGAGAGCGCTTCCCTAACATCCATGCCAAGTGATCGGGTTAGCTAACTTATGTGCTCTCTATGGAAACAGTATCTTCAGGAACTTTTCAAAAAAGCACCCACTGTCCTTGCAAATGTTTGTCACACACTTTCGCTGAGACGTCAAGATTTTTGAGATGTAATAATTTTTTTAATTCAAAGGTAATAATAAGTAATAGGGCTCCTTTGAAGTTTACAAGCTAGTTTAAAAAGTATAGTTCTATCTGCGCTTTACCAAGAAAAATAATGGGTTGGATTTCCTACCTACCAACCGAGAGGGAAATCAAATAACAGCCATATAGAATACACTTAATTCATAAAAATTTCAAATTGTGCTGTTGATCGTTGTTGATTGTGCTGTCTTTAACCCTACGTGTGTGTGTGTGTGTGTGTGTGTGTGTGTGTGTGTGTGTGTGTGTGTGCATGTGGGTGTGCGTAGCAATGCCCTTACCGGATGCCTGGTCTTTCCCTGCAGGAAGTCACAGATATTCCTCTCTATCGCCAGCATGTACTTGCCCACCCTGTTGAGGACCACCATATTGAGGGGGATCCCAAACAGAGCGAAGAAAACACAGAAGATCTGACCGGCGGTCGTTTTGGGGCTCATGTTGCCATAGCCTGGAGAAAATAAATCAGGGTTTACTACCATCAAAATGACATCATGACTCAACAATAGTGTCTCGGTAACACTTTACAATAAAGGTACATTAATTAACCATTAGTTAACATTAGTTAATGCAGTAATGCAGTTAATGCAGCATTATTATATAGCATTAGCATATGGGTTAGGGTTAGTGGGTTAGGGTTAGGGTTATTAATTAAATATTAAATAATGTATAAATTAATATCTCAGTTAACATGAACACCATTAGAAAATGATTACCATTAGTTAGCTGTTAATTAACTGTTAGTTAATGTTTATTACTGCATTAACTATGTTAGTTAACGGTTAATTAATGTACCCTTATTGTAGTTGTGTTACCAGTGTCTCTTTGATGAAACCATGATGACACAGATACCTTCGGAGACCTTCTTTTATTTGATTTTATTGAGAAGATATTTCGTAATACAACTAAGGCGTGGATCATTTCGAGTATCTGTGTCAGTCTTTCTTGAAAAGAGAAGTGTGAAAATTGTCTTTTGCAAATATGGGTTAACGGTTAACTGTGGCATGTGATATGTTGTGTTGAGAGGGAAAATAAATATCAGCCAGTAAAAGCCTCATTCTGTTTTAAACCACATATTAGCAATACATTTAGTCTGTAATCCGTGTGTGTGTGTAATAAAATATTATCAAATAAAATATATGAGATCATCTGACCGATAGTTGTAACTACTGTGGCAGCAAAAACTGCTGAGCTGGTGAATTGCCAAAAGCCGTCCGAGGTACGGTTGCCTTTAATACTCAGTCCAGCCTTAGAAGCATCTTGTATTACCTGGAATACAAACACATACAAACAATACATATTACAGTTAATAGAGACCTAACAATTTAATCTAATTGCATTTGTTTGCTTTTTGAGCACTGGTGATGTAATGATTGCGAGTCTGCAAAGGTTAAGAGATCAGTGTAGTCGATTGTCCTCTCCAGCAGATCTTTTGGCCATTTTCGAGGGAATATAGAAATAGTGATAGTCTATTTAATATCTTAATTCATGGATCACAGATGGATATATTGTTCATATTTTGTTGATTGAGAACATCTCCTTTGTAACTATTCTTGAAATATTTATACTTTTTAAAAGCAGAGGTAAATAATTACAAGACTTTGCTTTAGTCCGGAATATTTTCAATACTTTTCAATACTTTCTGAAGCTAGTTACAACTTCTTCGTCCACGTAGAAAGCAGCAGTATTCCAAACTGTCATCTTGCTCAGCCACACCCGAATACAAAGCGTGGTTATGTAACAAGATGACCCCAATATGTTATGGTCAAGGGGTTAGTGGACCACAGCCATCAGGAGGATTTTCAGAAGACACACTTTTAGAGTGCAGGTGTTGACACAGTCTGTTAAATAAAAGTGTTAGGTCCATCCTGAATGTGACACACGCCTCAGAAATACTAACGGTGGAGGGGCTAGGACCCAATGTACCCTGGCTATACAACACCTTTGGGTCGGGTGCATATGACGCAATGCCGACCAGTTGAATTGCAGAACTGAAAATAAACTTCCATTTTTACTCAACGATTTCGAAATGAATGTTTTTTTTTAAATCTAAACTATTACAATATATGATAAGATTTACAGGACTTTTTTTTTCGTTTACAACTGCATTCAAATTTTTCTAACGAAATAAATGAAAATGTATATTCATGAATAATTTCACTTAAGGTGACGTTTAATAAACAAGCTTTAACTTGTTTATTTAACTTCCTGGCCTAGGATGCCGTAGGCCGGGTGAGAGGATTCTGAGTGTGTGTAAGCAGAGTGGTGAGTGCTGATAAATGTGTGCATGTGTGTGTACATGTGAGAGGGAGGAAGCGTCATTCATTTCCTTCTCAGTAAAGGGATCCACACCTTACTAAGTTTGGCTTTTATAAAGCCAACGCCTCAGAAATACTAACAGTGGAGGGGCTAGGACCCAACGTACCCTGGTTATACAAGACCTTTGGGTCGGGTGCATATGACGCAATGCCGACCAGTTTGAATTGCAGAACTGAAAACAAACTTGAATTTTTATTTCATTTCAACGATTTCGAAATCAATGGATCACTAAATGATCACTAAATGATCACTAAGTGACCATGGATCACTTAGTGATATGGATGACTTAGTGATACGGATCACTTAGTGGTGAGTCTCTTGAATGTAAAGTAGGAGGGTTGTGGTTTAGCCACCTCATAGCTGCTTAAGATTTGT
>OOFB01037037.1:20380-43059 GCA_900323305.1 Trachyrincus murrayi
TAGTGCTCCGCATCCTGAGGAGGCCAGATTTGCATATCTGTGCAGCGGTGCAGAGGGAGAAATGTGTCTGCACTGACAGCCGGCTGAATATCTTAAACCACTGCTGACTCCCCTGCAGGCTCTCTCTTTCTCACACACACACACACACACACACACACACACACCGTAATAAAAAAACAAAAGCAGTAATGGGGTTTAAAATAGGATATAAAGGTTAATAATTAGGTACCTTGCACCAATTCACGTGTCACATTGGCATGAAAAGACTTTTTCACATCTGCGGTTTTGTTTTGGTTTTATTTTCGTAGAAATTATAAAGGATTATCTGAATGTCACAAGGACTTGTCTTTCTGGCTAAGACCATGGCATTATTATATAGCTATGTTATGTTGTTTTTATCCTAAAATGTATGTAGACTCAGTTGCACTCGTTTTTCTGTCAAATTTCTATCAAGCTTTCTGTGGCAGATGGATAAAGACAGGTCTTAGAAAATAAAAAAAGGGTAGTCGTCTTGTTTCCATGTAATAAAACGCTCCCTTTGGTCTATTCAACTATTAGTACACCACAGTATCCTCACAGGTTAAATGAAATTCAGGCAGCTATGACCAACCACCTCATCTCTGCTTCTACAGAATATAGCAGAAAGATAAAACTATCCATCAGAAACACCTGTTCCCGAACACCTTTATTATCATTATCTTAACCCCTCTGACCTGCCATTGTCTTTGGGTCTCCTACACTTCACTCATTCACCAGCTAACGGCCAGCTGGCTCGCTGGCTTGGTAGCAGTAATGACAGTAGCCCAGGACCACCGCTAGAGCAGGCCCGGCTCGTTAGTGTAAGATTTAAAAACACCAGCACCAGGGGGGGTCCCACGTGACAGCTAATGTCTTGGTGAGGGGCGTTGACACAAGGGGGTATCGTTACTTTAGCCATAGTTGGTTTGAGTCTGGTTGCAAACGAGCTGTGTTTTCAACAAGCATGGAACAAGCGCGTATTTTTTTTCTTCTATTGATACTCTCCAAGCCTGTATAGTGTGAGGTCCGAGGTCTTAAGTAAAACACTGGGAGCATTTGTTTTGAATGAGATTACATCGGTGTTTAGCAAAGCTTCTGAATGATATAAAACATATTCTGTGAGAAAGTATGTGCCAAAGAAAACGTGTCGAAGGACTTGAGTAACAAAAAGATATGCCTGCTTGGATACATAATACACTTTTCAGGGTATAGTAATGACAACCTTTGCAGTTGGCTTCCTTTCCAGAAACAACTGGGAATCAAATGCAAATATGTCTTATGTCGCTATCTCCACAGACAGATGTACACATTTTTACGTATTAGGTTTTGTATTACTGAAGATTATTTAAATAGTATGAGAATATAAAAATACTGTACTGAATAGTATCATACTATATGATATGATGATATTGGTTGGGTATTTTTGTAACATTTGTTTCAGGCTTGAATAGTAATAGTAATAGTAGATGTAGTTTGAAGATGACAGTTTATACTGAATTAATAGGAAGCTGTGATAGACTCCAGATGTAATAATCAGAATCATACAATACTTAAATGTCTAGAAAAGCAATTATTTCTGCAGCATTGGTCTATTCAAACATCATGAAATGATCTGCTGTTAATGCACTATTGTGCCAAATTTTTTTGGACCACAGTTCCTTGAACATGATTTATTTTTTTCCCTAAACACCCGTGCCTATAGTAACCCCTTTAGTATGTTTGCATTAACAGCAGCGCTTTCATGGGAATATAAATCTGGAACAAATTATGTTTTCAAAGCAGTGGCGGCCATGTTTTTCTTCTGTGGTCACAGACATAGTATCTCATGCATTTACTCAGATCTTAATGGTCAAAAAGAACAAATATCAAAAAGGTTTTATATGTGTATTTAAATGCAAGCTTTAATGGCTCAGTGGTTTATTGACTTAAAATGCTCACGATGACATAAAAAGCTAAATTATAGATGTTTATTTACTCTGTTTTGGGACTGTGATTATGGGTTAAACATACTGGTGACGAAGCACAGTTAAATCTTCTAAGTCTTTCTCTTAATTGCAAGGGGTTGGTAGATGAATCAATGATCACTAGTACATAGATCGGGACATATTTTAACAGGATCTTACCATACTATTCTTGTTTTATGTGTGGCTTTCTTCCACAGGAAAAAGCATTCTCAGACACTTTGAAACTAACACAGATGCATTTGAATAGATTACATTTTTTTCAGTCAGTCCAACTGCCGTCAACGAACAACCTCGGGATATTCACGAAACCATTTTGGACCTCCGTGGTTGCCTTATTCCTTAGCTACTGCAAAGGCATTGCTCATAATTATGATGGATTAGACTGCGGCTCTCTCTGCACTGTAATTGTTTTGCAGATGTTGCAGATGTGACATGCATTAATAATAAGAGGGTGGCACAGAAGAATCAATGGCGCTCCTCCATTCTTCCCCCTGTGCAGGAGCGGGTAGAAGGAGGATTAAAGTCCTTCCTGGGCTCAGCTTAAACAGAGATACTCTAGAGATTTGTTTGTGCAAAATGAAACCTTATTTAGAGGTCAACCTGTACAGCCTGGTAACAGCGTTCTATATAACAGGGACTCTCTTTCATGGGGAATGCACTAGGCATATTTGATACTAATTTCGCACCAAAAAAAACAAAACAGCAATTGAA
This sequence comes from Trachyrincus murrayi, assembly GCA_900323305.1. Lineage (NCBI taxonomy): Eukaryota > Metazoa > Chordata > Actinopteri > Gadiformes > Macrouridae > Trachyrincus > Trachyrincus murrayi. Next base: position 23,074 of record OOFB01037037.1, read on the forward strand.
CAAACAAACTGAATGGCATGCATTACTTCAAATGGGTAGACGCGTTGCTCAAACTAGCTCAACAAGCAACCGCCATAGCATGAGTCAGAGCGTTAATCGTGCATGATTCCCATTATTCAAACAGCCCACAAGAAAGGCAGCATTAAAAACAACATGCCTACGATGGAAAAGTAAACAAAATGCAATTCAGCCTTTCGAAACCAGATTAGTAGAATGTAATCTCTACATTGAACATAACAATGGTGTGGATGAGGAGCTGTACTTCCTCAATTCACCCAGATGGTGGACGGACCCACTCCATCTCCTGGCTGAGCAATATACTAGAACACATGTCAAACGATTTCATAATAATCCATACACACAAATAGATACAATTATGATTATGACAGTTTGAAGAAGTACTCCCTTCATGGGAAGCCATATTGGTGTGTGTGTGTGTGTGTGTGTGTGTTTACATGTATTGAAGGGATAAAGATCAAACTCATGATAAATGAAACACTTTGGTTTGCTTTTTAGAGGATGAAAAAGTACATGCTTAAGCGTAAAATTAAGCTATATTTATCTCTGTGTTTCGCCCTGAAATTATTTCATATAACAGATTCAAGTCTATTTTCTTGATTTGTGTTCTGAACTCTGTGTTGTCTTTCTACATGGTACATGGACAGTAATACTGTAGGGATGAGAATAGGGTTGAATATTATTTTGAGACAGCAGGTTGCCGACTGATGCATACAGCAAGAAAATTATTTAAACACACTATTGAACTATACTACCTATCACTACTACATATTGTCTTCATTCACTTCAGCGTAGCATGTAGCTATGAGCTAGCATGTAGCATGTAGCACAAAAATCTTTTGCAACTGCAAGACGAGACAAATGTAAAAACAATAACGTCAACTTTATGTTTTAACGAAAGCAATGCATGACTTTTATTTGGATACTAACATCTCCCTCTCTCTTGTGTTGTGCAGGACGCACAGAGGGCAGCTTCGTGGATGGACTCTGAACAGACCAGATGGAAACAGAACAGTCTAGCCATGAGACGGAAGAAAGTCTGATATTAGCACAATTTGGCACAACTCAGAACCCCGACCGGGCGGTAACCACCAAACTCCACAATGGAACCCAGTCTCCCGAGGGAGCACAGATTAATGGACACGAGAACTGGAACCATTACAAGTCCAGTGCAGGGGTCAACTCCGTGAAAAGAACGCAAGAGAACTGCGACAGCCCTGGTTCAGCACAGGGGCTATTCAGTCCAGGGCCCTACACCATGAACAGGGAGTTGAAGCATGCACTCCCGGACGACTCTTTGTTGGTCCACCAGCCTAAGAAACTCAAAATGGATTCTGAAATGAAAGGAAATGAGGATATGAGCTCCAGTCTGGTAGAAGACTTTCCTGAGCTGACAAAGGTGACAGATTTTGACTGCAATGCCCTGCAGGAGACAAAACTGGACAAAATAAACAGTAATTTCCCAAATGGAGATATTTTTTGCCATACAAGACAACCATTTTCAATTTCCAATGGTGCTACAGCCTCCCCCCCAACAATGGAAGGCACTCCGGGTGATCTGTTAGAGAAGACGCTGTCTCAGTATTACCCTGAACAGGTTTCCATTGCGCCACAACCATCTGGTTCACTGCCAGTGGCTGTCAATGGAGCTCTAGCTAAAAAGCTGCCCAATCAAGGTGCTCAACACCTCTCTTTAAGCTCAGGTTACCCAAATTCAACTCAGATGCCTGCCTCACTGCAACAGAAACCCAGATCAAGCCACAATAATGAAAATGGTTACAACTCTGCTCCCTATATAGTGAACGGATACTCCAACAACTTTGAAGCAGAGCACCAGCAGCAGCAGCAGCCTTACCCTGGTCAGGAACGTGACTTCGTGCGGGGGCAGGTGGGAGAGCGACCTGCCAACGGCTCACGACATCCAAGCGATCTAAAAGGCTATCCAAAGAATCCTGACGGCATGTATAAGAAATCGAACCGGGAGTTTAATCAGAACTCCTTCCCGGAACATAACATGCCTCCCCAGGCAGGGAATGGATGCGAGTCGGACGGTTTTCCCAACCCAGGATTAAAAGGAATGAGGCAGAGTGAGGAGTCTGGTTCTGGCCATCAATCCGAAAGTGATGGGGGTCTCCAATACAACATGCAACCCCAGATGCAGCAGTTTCAACAACATTCTGGGAGCTTGTGTAGAGCTGGGCCAGACAGTATTGTTTCTAACTCGATAAGCCGACAAAGCGCACCAGGAACCCAGCAGTCACATCATGCTGGGATAGAAAATGGACTGGATAGCCAGACCCAGCAAAGCAGCAACTTATTATGCACTGCACCCGGCCAGGGGCAGTGGATGGACCGAAACACACCTCAATCCGAGCAGCGTTCAAGCAGTGGTCCGCCATCCAAAACACAAGAGCAAGATATGTGGGAAGACTTTCTGAACAGGCCTCAGTCAGATCAGCAGCCACCTAATCCCAAAGCCAATGGGCAGATGTTGGAGACAGACCCAGTGCAACACTTTCAAACCCAGGAAGGTTTTACAGATAACACATCAGGGTCTAACAATTTCCAGCAGCAACAGATTAAACAGGAGCAAACGCAGGCCCAATCCCATTGTGCTCAAACTCAGCACAACACTGCCCCTGAGTGGCAGCGATCTAATTCTAAAACAACTCAAATGCAGCAAGCTCTTTCCCAGCAGTGCAACCTTTCTGACCAGACAAGTCACTGCTATCGCACGCCCATGCAGCGAGAGCACTTACACGACATAGACCCAGACCTGCAGGAAATACTGTCACCAGAATTCTTACCAACACAACAGCACTGTCTAGAACGTCCCATGTCACATCCGCCCCAGTTTGAAGGGCAGCAGCTCAAGTCCCCCAACTACAGACCCCACAGTCAGCCTCATCCGGGTCAGCAGCAGTTCCAGCCCAACCAGCAGGGGAGAAACTCTGTAGAGTCCAACATCCAACACTCCCAGCAAAGTGACCAAGTATTTGGTTACAGCAATGCTGTGGAGAGGCAGCAACATCAGAGGCAACAGTTTGGCACAGTGAATCAAGGGAGTGGGGGTTTTAAACAGTGCCACCCGCAGCAGCAGCCTACGCTACATTGTCATCAACCCAACCACAATGTCCAAAGCGCAACAGTGCGCTCAAATGCCCAAATACCACAAGGCACATTAAACCAACAGGTTTCCGGACAGATGTATCCTAAGGAAGAACAGCAGCAGCAGAAAGACTCGTGCTCTCAATTACAGAGGGGATACCAACTACCTCTTGGACCTGGGGGGAACCAGGGAGACTTTCAGAAGCATGCAGCCCTGCGAATGCACCTTTTACAGCGGCAGGAGCGCCACGGACCACCTTATCCACCTCAGAGCCTTGGTGACAAACAAGGCCCGATACCTGTGAAAATGGAAAATGGACCCCGATTTGCATCACCAGGAATACATCAGCAGGAGTATCAGAGGCGAGAGATGGCCATGGGAAATCCACAGGTCAAGCAGGAGTTTACTCAATCCATGTGCAAACAAAGCAACAAGCCAGGGAGCATCCTGGCCACCATGGAACAAAGCCTGAGGCAGTATCAGCTTTCTCCTGTGTTTGAGAAGAAGTCCTTTGTCCTCAATTCTCCTCAGGTAAAGGTGGAGTCCTCAGGGGCTGTCACAATACTGTCAACCAACGCAGATTTGGGCGGAGGGGAGTCGGGGATCACTTCAACCCCTTCCTCTATTAGAAGACCCAATGACTTCACCCCTAAGAAGGAGCCTTCGCTCCAGAGCTTCATTGAATCTCCTATGAAACTACTGGACACCCCCATAAAGAACCTACTAGACACTCCTATCAAAACACAGTATGACATCGCATCTTGTCACTGTGTCGGTGAGTCTCATCATGTTTGTCTTACAATAACCTGATTATCATAAGCTTCATGTAAAATATAAACTGATGACCTGCTTATCTTATAGATTACGGTATTAATATTTGTGTTTTTTTTTCCTAGAACAAATCAGTGAGAAGGATGAGGGCCCTTATTACACTCACTTGGGTGCAGGACCAAGTGTCCCTGCGATACGAGAGATCATGGAGAAAAGGTATATGATAAATTCCTTAAAACCACCATTTAAAGAGATGCTGTTGAAGATGACGCTTAACTCCATCGTGTTCAGTACTTATATTGTGCTTGTTCTGTCGTCTCTCTTCAAAGGTCTGGGCTAACTGGCAGTGCCATTAGAATTGAAAAAGTCATTTACACAGGCAAGGAGGGGAAAAGCACACAAGGATGTCCTATTGCCAAATGGGTATGAAAGTTTTGCATTTCATTTGTATAAGGGGCAGTGAAGTGGCTTGGGTGTTTGACTCCCGGCCAAAAGTACTGGGTTGGATCCCCCCCGTGTCCGCAGCCTATCTGTAGGTATTGTCGGCCAAAATGTCTAATGCCCACCTGCTCATTAATATCACGCAGATAAAAGTGTCTGCTTCAATAACTAAATAGTAAAATGGGTTATAGAAAATAATTCACAATGTATCTGTCTTGACTGATAGTATGTATAGTATGTATACTAATACCCTATCTGTGTGTATTGCAGGTAATTCGGCGTAGCAGCGTGGAGGAGAAACTGCTGGTGCTGGTCCGGCAACGTGCCGGACATACGTGCGAGACCTCCTGCATTATCGTGGTCATTCTCATCTGGGAGGGCATCCCTCGAAATCTGGCCGACCATCTCTACCTCGAGTTGAGCACCACTTTAACCAAGCATGGAGCCCACACCCAGAGACGCTGCGCAATCAACGAGGAGTGAGTACAACTAATCACAACTTGAACACACAAGAAACTATTTATGTAAATATCATCATAATTTATATCACAGATGGTTTCCATCTCCAAGAATTGGGAATACTTTTGTTAGATCAAATAGTACGATTTATTATTCTATCATACAACATTTTTGGGTTCTTGTACATCTTGACAACATCCATATCATAACGGATAACTTTTTCTCTGTCATTTAGGAGGACATGTGCCTGCCAAGGACTGAACCCTGAAGCATGTGGAGCGTCCTTCTCATTTGGCTGTTCCTGGAGCATGTATTACAATGGCTGCAAGTTTGCTAGGAGCAAAATTCCAAGGAAATTCAAGCTACTTGGAGATGATAGTAAAGAGGTATATCTTAAAATACTCAATACTACTTTGGGCAACGTGATATAGATAATAAGATATCTTAAAGGTGCTATATGTATAACACATTTCCTGTACTAAAATCATAAAATGACCATATGTCATCAGAGATTAAGGAAACATGCCAAGTCGAAATACCGGCTTCTCCGACAACAAGGCTACAGCCAGTATGTTCTCCTTTGAAATTTCAATTCCGGGTCGGAACAGACCAAAAATTTTCATTTTGGTCTTGTGAGGGTTCTGCTCATTTCGACACCCCGGGTTGCCAGATATGAAACAAATTTGCACACAAACACAGCGTGCTGCAGCCATGGAAGCATGCAAACGAACTGGATCAACTGAGATTGGACTAGATTAAATATATATATGTATGTATATAGTTACTAGCTAAACATACCACTAACATAGGTAATATCTGTGTGACCGTAAACATAGCGAGCCATGCATCTAGCTAACATTGACAGTTATAAAAAATCCACGAGCTAGTTTATGATTTGCAAACAATAAATTAATTGCAAACATATACATTAGCTGATAAACTTAGAGTGTAGGACTCGTCGTCGCTTGTCATTGTCACAATAGAATACGCTACTTGCGCTCGTCTCATATAATGTTGCGCTTGGCTCGTCTTAAGCTCATGTTCATTCAGTGTCCTCAACCTGGCAACACGCGTGAGCTTCGAGTCTGGGGAGGAGGGGGCAGGTGGAGACAACTCTCTTGTGAATTTGGACTGCAGCACCCATTTTAAATGCATGGTGTCATCGTTACATATAGCACCTTTAAATAATATATACAACACATTTTTTATTTTCCAGGAGGGAAGACTGGAGCATAATCTTCAAAGCCTAGCCACTTTAATGGGGCCAATGTATAAATCATTAGCACCTGAAGCTTATGCTAACCAGGTAAGTTTTTTTCCACCAGTAGTTCAAATAATAATCCAAACACATCCACAATACATATTTAAAGTTATGAGACCTTTGCAATAATTTAATTGAGCTGCTACAATTAGTTTTAAACAATTTCTAACTGGTTTATTTACTAATTTTAATCAGGGGAGAAAGACCTCTAAATAAACTATAAAGAAAACTAGATGGCAACATATACAAACATATGTAGAAATAAATGTCTTAACGTTGAATACTTGTGTAGGTGGAACATGAACACAGAGCTCCAGATTGTCGCCTAGGGAAGCAAGAGGGCCGTCCTTTCTCTGGGGTCACCGCTTGCATGGATTTCTGTGCACACGCTCACAGAGACCTCCACAATATGCAAAGTGGAAGCACTGTGGTAAGCAAATGCACAGGAAACTGCATGGTGTTACAATATGTACTCCTAAAGCGCACACACACACATACACACAATATTAATGTCCTGAGGCACTAAGCCTAAAACCATTTATTACTACTTGTCATTATTGTGTGTAGTTATATACAGTTGAATGCTGCATAGCGCTAGTATGCACATCATATAATCAACGCATGGTTCCAAACTAAAATCAAAGAAACATAAGTGTGTTCTGTAAATGCAGAGATGGTGCTTGTAGTAGACTTCACACTACCCATATTTTTCAGGTGTGCACCTTGACCAGAGAGGATAACCGGGACGTGGGCAAGATACCCGAGGATGAGCAACTTCATGTTTTGCCTCTGTACAAGGCCTCCAGCACGGACGAATATGGTAGTGAGGAAGGCCAGCAGGAGAAAATCAAAACCGGTGCTATAGAGGTGCTCAATACCTTCCGACGCCAGGTCCGCATGCTCTCTGAACCTGCCAAGTCCTGCCGGCAGAAGAAGCTGGAGGCTAAGAAAGCTGCGGCCAACAAGAACGCCGGTCTGGACATGAAGACCGAGAAGAACCTTCAGGCCAAGTCAAAGGCTGGCACTTATGAAAACATCGCTCAGAGCACTGCCGGGACAGGTGGGTCAATTATTTGCTTAATTTGATGTAGAGCCTTGGGAATAGTTCATGCAGGGTATTAATATAATGTGATTTAATTATGATTGAACTCAATCTGTCAATGGATAGATTATATGTCATCTTTCCATTGCATTGAATAGGATAATTAATCAGGGATGTGATCGGGTGAGCAAAAGAAAGGAGGAAAATATTTTACAGCCCGTGGCGGCACCTTTTTGGAGGGAGGTATAAGCTCCAATGTGGATGCTGACAAAATGTTGGGATTTTAAAACAATCTTGAACAGCCATTTCCTGCAAACATGAATTTTCATAAAACTTTTAACAGAAATAAAAAAAAAGGTCCAAGAAATGGTGTGAGGTGTTCAATGTCATGTATGGGACAATATATGGAAAAACAGGGACAACTTATAAAATATCTAACAATTTATTATAGGTTAGTGTTCGCCATAACCACCCTTCCATCTTTTACAACAGCGCTTTATTTACAAGAGCAGAGTTCAGAAGTTCAATGAGTTACCCTTCCTTCCCCATTGTAATCATTTGAACTCGGATCCAGCAGTCCTACTATGTTATACCAGAATTCTGGGGGGAGATGGCACAGAGCCTGGGCCAGAAGCCAAAAACGGAAAGGGCGGAGTTATTGTCATTCTGCTATCAGACTTTAGATCAATCTATGATTGAAAAGCAACATAACAGCTGATTTGTTTTTCTGTTTTGTTGGTACAAACAATTGAGTCGCTTTTTGTTTAACTGGTTTAGGTTGAAAAAACGATTGATCCGAAGGTACATGTATTCACTATTAAAGGATATACCGGTCTGGGTGATCAAACCATGGTAACCATCTCTCCTGGCTTCACTGAAACATTTGTTTCCATCTTTTGGAATCAATGCACATCGCATGCAAAGTTTGTGGACAAAGAAAACAGTGAATTGCCATAGAAGTACTTTATCATGGAGACCAAAATGACACTGCTATTGTTTACGTTCATGGCAGGTGCGCTCACGGTAAATGCTCCTAGGTAAAATGAAATCATTTTCGCATATTGGTAACAGATATTTTAGCGAAGCCAGGAGAGACGGTTACGATGGTTTGATCACCCAGACCGGTACAGTCTTTTAAGCCCTTTCTTGAGCTAGCTACCTAACCAGAAACCATAGCTAGCTACCTAACCAGAAACTATTAAGAAAATACGTCTTTCCAACATGAGCTAGCTACCTAACCAGAAACTATTAAGAAAATACGTCTTTCCAACATGAACTCCTACTTAACTGAATATTAAGCACCATTCCATTTGCGCAAATACTGGCTTGTCAACAAACAAGCATAGTGTGCAAGACCACTTGTTTCGTGGATGATGAGGGACGGAAGTGAAAATGATAGCCAAATCATTTTGTTTGCTTTTTGAAAATAATTAGAATGCGAGGAACGCAAATAACACAATAAAAAAAGAAAATACGAAAAAACGGATAAATCCGGAAGAATCACATCCCTGATTAATCCTTATGTTATCCTTACATTTCTTCCAGGGCCTATTCCAGGAGCTATGGCAGCGGCAGGACAAGCAGGTCCGTCACCACACCGCCTTGGAGTCCACCCACAGCAGCTACAGCAACAGCAGCATGCAAACATCCTCCCCGCATACCCTGGATCCCCACACCCGGCCAGTTATCCAGGGTTCTCCATCCATTCTGGGTCCTTTCCGAGCACTTCGAATGCAGGCGGCATGTACTCCACGCCAACACCAACTAGCCCTTACCCGTCTCCACTTCATGTTCCCAACTCCTACATGAACGGTGCAAACTCTCCTTACCCAGGGTATCAGTGTAACGGAGGAATGCCCCTGGATAATTATCACCCTTATTATGCTTCGAACCCAAAGCACCTTGATATATATCGGCAACAGAGGCCAGCGCTTTACCCAGAGCAGCAGTACGGTGTGCATCAACGCTATCCACCAGGATATGGAGAACCAGGTTTACAGGTCAATGGTTACAGTGCCTGTAGCATGAGGCCAGGTGTTCATCCCATGGGCACTTACTATGGATCTAATGGAGCAACGAACGCACATCTTATGGATGCCCTGTCTAGAGCCCCCTCAACACACCCTGGCCTGAACTACGAAGTTGCCATGAAAAATGGCAATCAGTTCGGAGGATACCCAAATCCATACCTCCCTCAGAGTCCACAAATGTTCCCCCCTGGCCAACATCCTTTCCGTATGCCGATAAAGCAGGAAATGGGCCTCCCAGGCTCACAGGTGCTTCCCCCTGCGTTAGGTAGCGAGTGTCTGACTCCGCAGGCACAATTTGGTGTTCCCAATGACAACCTCCAAGGTGCTAGCATTAAACAGGAGCCCGGGACACCAAACACGCCCACAACCCCGCAGAAACCAGAGATGTGGTCAGACAACGAGCACAACTTCCTGGACCCAGACATTGGTGGTGTGGCGGTGGCCCCGAGCCACGGTTCCATCCTGATCGAATGCGCAAAACGGGAACTCCATGCAACAACGCCAGTTAAAAACCCAGACCGCAACCACCCAACACGCATTTCCCTGGTCTTCTACCAGCACAAGAACATGAATGAGGCAAAGCACGGGTTGGCAATGTGGGAAGCCAAGATGGCAGAGAAAGCTCGAGAGAAGGAAGAAGACGCAGAGAGAAACGGGGGTGAGGTTACCCCCAGTAAAAGTGGCGGCAAGAAAGGGGTCAAACGCGAGCACCCGGAGTCATCCGAATCAACCCGGGAGCCTCCTTACAAGCGTTTCATCCAGACACTCTTGGAGGGCTCTCTGTCCAGCACTACCAACACCTATGTCAGTACAACCCCCTATGCCTTCACTAAGGTCACAGGGCCCTACAGTCGGTTTGTTTAGGACAAGGAAAGGATAGCAAGGAATAAGACATTATATTCCCACAAATAGGTGCTATATTTACTAGGGATGACATACAAGAGCCCAAAGCACCCCTGGTCTGAAAAATAACACTACTCATTTTCCACAGAGAAACAGTGTTAGCAGAAATGTGAACTTCAGATCAGTTAAAATGGAAACCACCTTCTCGTCAAGTCTTTCACCTCTCTAAAAAGCAAGCTTTACTTGTAAGTTGACCCTACATAATATATTTATTTTTGTTTAACTACTTTTTGCAAGATACACACTGTCAATACTCTGGTGCTGTCAGTCTGATACAACAAGACTTGTTTATACTGGAAACAAAGTTTCTTTTTTATGAACTATGGCTATTTTTCTTAAAAGATATTCACTTGGAGATAAAATCTTGGCAAAAAAAATGATTTTGTGATAGGCCTAACTTATGTTAAAGAATACCTAATACTGTTTTATTTTATCAAAATGCTTTTACACAATAGCTGCACCACTTTATATGAGTGGCTAACACTTAAATTATGTTTCAGTCTTCAGAAAACAGAATCATTATCAAATCATCAGCAACTTGATTAATTTACAAAACTTTACTTTCTTTATTAGAGCACTTTTGATAAGATAAATGCTACATCTTAAAATCTGAATTGTTAAGTTTGTGCTAATTATATTGCGACAAGACATAATTACTTCCTAATGATATTCAGTGAAATTACAATATGCATTACAAAAGGATTATGAGTCTGTAAATATGGTCTGTAAAACAGAGAAAACTGATTTTTTTTCCACTTGCATTTTATTGGTGCTTCTTTCACTATTCTATGTCCTTTATACTGTTCATTTTTAATTGAGCCAACCTTATGGTGCTTTTTAAAAATATTTTCATGAGAAAAAAAAATCAATGTACAGCTACTTGATTCTCAACTGGGTTACAATTCTGTCTTTGGGTGTTTCCGGGTTGCTGGCCATAGGTTCACTGAACAAATCAGATGTGAATATTTCCTTTAGTCTTGTGACTGTTGCATCATTAAACATGTTGTGTTCATACACTGAGGAACATGAGGCAGGGTTAGGTCAGTGGTGCTGGTATTTCAGAAGGCAGCTGGCATGCTGTGTGGGTCTTTAAAATATTGTAATCCAACTGTAAGATACAAAAAGTTGTTTGTACAGTAAATTAATTTTCAAATTTATGCTTAAGAATTTAATGTTGTAAAGAAGTAGTCTCAGCCTCTTTTTTTTTTTCTTTTTTTCATTTTATGTCTTTTAATGCGTTGAAACTGTTCTTATTTGATATGGTGCTATTTGACATAGTAGTTACATAATGTGAGACTCATGAGGCTGATGAATGATATACAGTATCTACCTGTCATATACCTCAGAACATGCTTGGCAATAGGATTACATAACAAAGGATTATTTTAGTCTTTTATCTTTCCTCGATTACTCAAAATGTTCACACTCGCTGAATATTCAGGTTACCAACAGGCCGAGAAGTTTATTTCTTTCCCTCTTTAATTATCGATCTGCTAGAAAGAATTACTTAAACTTGAAGCTTTGATGTTACTGCAAATCAGGGACATTTTCAACTAAGTACGTCTAAACCTCCATCTCGATTCAGTTTGTCTTTTTTGCCTCATTCAGGGACTTGCCTTCAGAATCCCATTAGAAATTCTTGTATGCCATACCTAAAACAAAACTTATTTTGTAAGAAAAAAAGTATCATAAGTTATTTTATAGTTAGTAGGCTGGTGGTAATCTTATGGAGAAAAAAAAGTAATTTGAATTTAATATGCACTGAGTTGACTAAAGGGAAAGTATGACACTTACTTGTGAGGAGTAATGTAGTTTTATTTTGCTAAAAAAGCAAGGCCAGGGCAGTTATTAAAGTAGTTGCACATCCTTGTGCTTGGGTATAGTTAAAATTTATTTATAACCACTAAGCAATTGTATAATGATAATTTTGCCCCGTTTATTTGATTTAATTGATGTAATGTATAATGGAATGAGTTATGTATGAGTGACCCCAATCTTTAACATATATTCTATCAATTTCTTAAAGCACTTCATTTCTTTTTCAGGAAAAAAATGTAATAAAGAATTACTTTATTTAAAATAGATTGTAAATGTGTTGAGGAAAAATAAATTATGTCACATTGTACATACCATGCATTTGTATTACACAAATACAACTCACTCTTTGTTGTTGATATTGTAGGTTCATGTAGTTTTGTCAAATATACTAATCCATCAAGTACCAATCCAAGTAAACATGTTTTCTTTATTTTTTTGAGTTAACAGAAAACCCCCAGTCAGATAAATTTAGGAAGTCTTTGTAAATACTAGACTCCATGTCCACACAGCAATGTTTACAGTTATATGATCCTATTAGCAAAAACATTCAAAATGAGTATTTGTACTTTTCCCATTTTGTAGAGAAATTATAAAAAAAGATTATGTTGTACAGGACCCAGCTGAAGTAGCAAGTTGAGTAAGCCAAGGTGATTTATAGCGGGTTTTAAGCATAGCCATACTCAAGGATCAACATTACTTGAATGACTTTCGGAGCTTAACTAATGGACAAAAGGTGCTACGCTCTGACGTTATGCTAGCAGTTGATAAGCAGAGGTTTGCAATTAGACACTAAAAAGGTTAAAAAAGTGCAAATTCCTGCTTTAAAAAAAAAAAAAAAGGCTTCCCTAGTTTTCCTGAAGTGTGGTTGCTAAAAATGGAGATATTGTAAGTAATGTAATGTACTGAACGCAGTTTATTTGAAAGCTGTTCATTATATCATTCCTGTTATTGCTAAGATGTGGGTGTTTTTAATAAAGGTTATATTTATTTAATGCACTTTGATTTGTTACTCAACTTTATTTGTATGCCTTCGTTTATATACATTTTTTTGCAATGGAAAGGTAAGTTTTGTGTAAAATGGGGCAAAGAAAGTAATGTTTACAGCATATGGTTATTTATTAATTCAAATGAGTAATTTATTTGCTCAGTACAAAAAGAAAGAAATGTGGTCTTCAAAAATAAAAAGCTCAATTGAGCATGACGGGTCACACAACACACAAGTTTAACCTAGCGACCTGAGTTGCTGAGCAGTGGCTTTTTAGAAAGTGGAAATTATTACAAGGTTTCAGCCCAAAAAATACACAAATTCTCTACAATTTAAATCAACAGTAGTCCAGTTATCAAATTAATTATTTTGCAAACATCGCTCAACAAAAATGTCCTTGTATTCCGCAGGCCTAAAATAGTTATGATATTGTCTTATATAAAATGTTGGCAGGACCAAAACGGAGATCATAGCCTCTCTGCATGAACGTGGAGTGCTTACCAAAATGAGACATAGCATGGGTAGGTCTTTCAGTGGACCATAGGTTTGGCTGTTTTGAGCACCATCTTGAGGACGTCAGAATCCCTTTAGAGAAAATGCCACTTGTCCACTGCACAAGGGAATAAATGTATAAAAGGCACAATCAAGCATGAATAAAGTAAAGAAAAAAATGATTAGTTTCTACTTCAATCAAAATGGTAAATATTGTTAAACCTGCGCAACACACTTTTCTTTTTAATTGTAGAGTAGGCGTACATATTTTTCAATATAAACGTGAAAAACAAGAAATTGCGTTCAACAACATGCTCTGAGACGTTCCCATTAGAAGCCCAGTCTTGGGTCCAGTACAGCCAGTTGGAGGAGTATATTACGCATAATGCAGAAAATATCTAAATGGCATCAGGAGATCACACTCCACCAGGTACACAACACAGCATGGCTATGCAGATGAAAGACAATTATCACGTTCCCTAGCCGTTTTGTTTTGCTTGTGTGTTTTAGAGCAAGTGTTAGAGAACTAAAAGCAATGTGTAGTGTTAGGGCTAATCGCCAGTCATTTGTTGGATTTTGAATTAATAGCTAATAGTATTAATAGCTGGTCATTTATTAATATGTATATTTTTGGTGAAAACTTTTCAGACCTTTACCATTTCAAATATCGACATTGTTACAAAAGTAAATATATCTTGTTTTTTTGGAAACTAAAATGGTTCAATGTGTAGTTAGATCATCGACTGTTATTATAGACACTTGATGTTATCTTAAGAATATTCTAACCATGTAGTTAGGGTTAGGGGTAGTAGTTACGACTCACTGACACAGCTTCTCTCTTGTTACATAGTACATGTTAAATAGTAGTATAGTAAACTTACCTCCAGGAGGCAAAGGAAGGGCGTTACTCAACGCAGGAGCCTGAGAAAGCACCATGGATAAATGTTATTGAATACAACATTAAAGGTGCCGTATGTAAGGTTTGAGAGTTGTGAAGAGAGAGCAGAAAAGAGCAGAAGACTTCTCCGTCATTGAGAAGTGTTGCATGCACACACCTGTGGTGGAGATATGATAATGCTGAATGTGAATGTGATTGACAGGCCAAGATGGATTCCCGAACCAAGATAATTTAAGAGATAGCCTGATTGGTCAGAAAATTAACCAGGATTCTAAATTTGGCGCTGCCGGTAAACCACAAAAGATATTCTCGAGGCTTACTCACCAATGGCTGATGGATGGCTATGGCATTTCTAATAAATTACACTCAGATTATAGCTCTTAGATCTTACCTACAGCATCTTTAAGCAAGATTCTGCACACACACGCACACACACACACACACACACCTTACCGATTCAACCACTTTCCTGGCGTCCTCTGAACTGCATGTGAAGGGGCTCTCACAGACGGAAGTATTTTTACTGTTATCAAAGAAGAAAAAATTTATTAACCACCGCCCCCACTCCAAAATATAAAAACCAAAATGCTTCATAAAATATTAAATAGTAATTTAAACACAACTTCAACAAGGAATGCATAGATCAGCAGTATATGTGCAACAAAATAAGACCACTTGAAACGATTAGTCTATCAACTTGAAATCAAAGTGTGTCTGGGCTTTTTGTCTCCCAGTCTGCCGTAGCCTAATGAAATGAGCAGCTCTCTGTTGCTATAGATGTCCAACTGTCTGCAGTTAACGCAAGAGAGCGCTTTTCTGACATCATGCCGATGTGCTCTTTTGTATTGTTGTTATAGGCAGGTAGGCCTATAACCGTCAGGGCAAAATGTGTGCGGGAAGTAATAGTGTATCGCGCGGTCAAGCACTTTAAACATGTTCTTGACCCCCTGTATTCTCTACCACCGAGAAGGGTCTCATATCTGCTGCTATCGCTGCGGTGATCTCTTTGGACCGGCTACCGGAATTTTTATTGTGTTTTTAGAAATGTCTTAAATTATGAAATCGGCAAACGTTTGAATCGTTTTTCTGACCGATACATGTTACATATGGACCGGTCGGGGTCCCGCCAAACGATGCACTCTCACCGTTAACATTAAAATCGTGAATCGTTACATCCCGAATGCACATGCATACACACTCACCATTCTATCTCTCCACTGTTCTTCTGCATGAGGGCCTTCCAGTGCTCATGCGTGGATTTAATTATCTCCAGGGCAAAATCCTAAACAAAATGTCAAATAATGGATGGAGACAGAACAGTTTAAACAGTACATGTTATGTACGTACTTTGTTTTGGTGCATAAAATCCTCATGCGGTTTAGCATTTCTATCCAACTTCATGCATAAAAAGAACATATCAATCAATCCCTTTTTCCACAAACACAAATTCCTTGTTTCCTGCTCCTGTTTTACATTCAACATTCAGAGTTGGCCTACCTTGTCTTTAAACTGTCCATTGAAGGCAAATCGGTTTTCAGGCTTTCCGTCTGGCAGCTTGTATTTTTTGAACCAGTCAACAGTGGCTTCTAAATGACCGGGCTTCTGTTTGCGAACATCGTCTATACCTAATAAACACACACATGCACATTTTAATTATTTTATTTATGTCCACATAAATACAAAAGGTTATACATGACAAATATTAGAAGATGCAAACAAACGGTACATACAACTGTCAGTAGTATGTACAAGTAATGCAATGCAAAAATTACAAACTTCATTAATTAATTAATTAATAACTCATCAATCCCACAAGTAAATATAGTTCTATATCAGAATTACATCGTAGAACGTGACTTACTATTCAGCTTCTGGGCATCTGGGTCATCAGCGTTGATGGCAATGACCTTCCAGTCGGTTTCTCCCTCATCAATCATGGCCAAGACGCCCAGGACTTTAACCTGGATGACCTGGCCTGGCACACACACCTGAAGAAGCGCGTAAACCAGAGTCACATGATGAGCTACCCTGGGGTTGGAGCTGTGGAACCGCTGCATTCAGTTAGTAAACACAGCCGACGCGCAGCTCGTACCAGGGAGCCCACGTCACACACATCTATGGGGTCGTTGTCTCCACAGCACTCGGTGTCTTTGTCTGTGTGGTTCGGGTCCTCCCAGGTCTGTCAAAACACACGTTGCCTTTAGTACAGTTAGAAAACACGCCAGGAGGGGGCGGTATGGGTGACAATCTTATCAGAGCTGAATGTGTGGATCAATCAGGAAGTTCGATTTTGAATTTGATTTGCCTATTTACAGTTGTTTCCCGGGAATAAAGTCATCCTTTAACATATCATGTTAATAACTTTCACATAACATGTTTAATAACTGTCACACGAAGAGCTTCAAGGTTTATTTACATATCAACAGTTGAGAATATAACCTCTAGCACAGCACTTGTTTTAAACACTTCCTCTTTGTCGCTTTTTTGCTTGTGAATGCTTATTGTGTCATTTAAAAAACTAAAAACTGAATAATAGTGTATTCAGGGTTTCCCCCCACCTGTGGGAGCGCCCCGTAGTTCCAAATGTAGCCCTTGTGTGGGAAGACGTTAGCCACGTAGCGAAGCGCTCCTTTCTTCACGTCTTGCTTGATTGGGTTTAGCACCTCCTTAGTAGCGATCTGGAGGATAAAGGAACAAAAACAGCGATTGACTATCTATACATACATACAATTTGAAAGTTGGGGATTTTTTAAAAAGAAAACATGACTTTTCATAAAGGTCATTCATTTCCTAGGTTTCAGGACAACATTTAATTTACCTCCATTTTAGCGTTTGACCATCGAGGCACCTCGACAACCATGTTGAAAAGCACCTGAAGTTGAAACACAAAACAAGTAATGAAAATAATTCTGAAATGCTAAAAATAAACAACTGCCAGACTAGCTAGGCCTTACCTCATTCTCCCCCTTCTTCATTTTCTTTGGTGGCACATCACTGTCCTAGAACGAGGCAAAAAGAAAGACTTGTACTGGCAGGACTTGTACTTCATGTATATTTACTTTACGGCAAAATAAACTAAGCGAAAGGTATTTTTTATCAGTTCAAATGATAAAACCAGTGGTTTATCAGTCACCTTTTCCACCTCTGCATGAAGTGGAATGTCGTGGAACGGTGAGATGTATTTTCCTTCAGAGGTTTCTGCAAAAAATTAAATACACAGAAACGCTGTTAGGTTCCTTGGCATAGAATATAAAGACAGGTAATTTGGGAAATAAATAAACAATATTAAATGCTTGACTGTCTATTAATTATCTGAAGACATTAAAAGCTACAAACAATCAGTTAGTCTAAGTGTGCACTCATGGCTTCTCCTCTGGTCTTGCTGTAGTTGCAAGTATTACCTTATCTCCTCTGTGTATTTACTGGTGCAGTACAACGTGGAGTGCATGTACTTGAATTGTACAGCTGACTATAATTAACATGTCGCATATCACACATGCATTGCACTCCCAAACAGTTAGTTGTTTCATGACCTTATCTAAAGGCAGTGCACTTGCAGACAACGTCCCAATGTTTTGACTGACAACTTTCTGAAGCTGCTGAACACGTGACCGAGGAAGTGCTCTAGAGGCCGCGTACATTCCTACAGGAGTCAACGCGGCCTGGTAAAAAAAACAACTAAAAACGACTAAAATAGCGTTTTTCTGACCAAACGCCATAAAACAACTACAACCAAAAGCCGTCAGGGGGGGGTCCCGTTTAGCCATTCAACAACCGAACGGTTACACTGACCTCCATATCGGGTCACCCGTCCGTCAACCCTGGCTGCTCGGCCTTACATTTTGACACACAGCCGGGTAAAACGGCCGTCAATACACACATGACACACAATGTGTCACACTGTGATTTATTAATAAGAACTTACTAAAAAAGATCCTGTAGCTCGGAGAGTTCGCTTGTCCCCTCGCCTCGGTGTCATAATGCAACATGTTCCCGGGGCACGGTGACAGCGCTGCCGGCTGCGTCACGAGCAGCTTGCCTTTAGCGGCGGACCGCGCGCGGAAACATTTCACGACGCCTCCCAGTGAGGAGCACACGAGCGCTCTCATTGTAGCCGCGCGGCTTCCTCCCAGACGAGAGAGGTTCTGTGGTGGACGTGCGCAGGAAAAGCGCGAATCTACGGAATCCGCGAAGGACCGTCGAGTAGCTCGAACTTCCGCTATGATTTTCCACATTAAAAGACATACTTTTAAAAAAAAACATCTACTTTTGTAGATACGCACACGCATTGCGTACGCGTTGCGTATTGCTGAATGACAATAGCAAATTACGAAGTGGTGAATAGTTTTACTGATCAACGCAAGTCCCCAACGCAAGTACTTCTCGGCAGCCCAACCTATTCTCGGCTCTGTGAGATCAGGACTTTTATATTGAAAACAGAACGTTTAACCGGACGTGTACGCCTTGGTGGCAGCCGGTCGTGCTGTAGTCACTGTTGACGTCGTTACGCCTCACATGAGCACACTGCCACCTAGGTGTACCTTCTTATTGTACATCCATGATCTTTACCATACATCCACGTTCAATTAGTCTGTTTTTACTACTACGACAGACAAGTAACATGAAGTAACTTTTCTGACTTGACACACCTAGAGGCACACCACATTTCTTCTAATTTGCAGAACCATATATGCATAATACTAATAATGACCAATAATTCATTGGTACTGATAGTAGTAGTAGTGTGGTAATAGTAGCAGAAGTAGAGGCCAAGGATGGGTTTTAACAAAACACGGTCTTAACCTGTCAAGAGCTTGGCATTTGGTCTATAAAAAATAAGACACAACGCGCTCACGATAAGAACTGGAAGCCTTGGTGCTGGATCCTTAATGTAGTAATAATAATAATAAAAATAATAATAAAAAAGAAAGACTAGGACAGCACTCCAACGTGGCGTTTTAATATTGCCACACGGACGTTCGGGCAAGGCGCCCTTCTCTAGTGTTTCTTTTTCATTTGGATAGTCTGCAAGAAGACTTAGCCATAGATTGGTGATCGTGTTTCTCAACCCCAATTTAAAAAAGCAACAAACTCAAAAGCAAGACTTTTGTTAGCTGCCCAAGCAGGTTACATTGTGCATCTGACACCATTTGAACTTGGAATTGAGATTAGTAGATCCTGCAGTCAATAATGAGATCAAAGTCCTGTATCCATTGTACCAAAAACAAACAGGAGTGCCAGCTGTCCACAGGCCTTACGTTTTACTGCTGTTTACCTTGAGGTATGTTCAAACAATATTTATACATATTAACACCAACATAATAGCTACACCGGCGCCACACTACACCGGCAGCACAATACACTTCCATTCATATAGCTCACACTGTTATCAGAGTTCTTTGATGTGACGCTAAGATGGAGCTCATTCATGGGTCACAAAGCATTGCCTTCATGTACTTAATTAAATATTTTAGATAGTTAGATATATCCATGTCTTGAATTCGTGGACGCAACTTTGTACATTAAATATTCACAAAATACTCGCCCACGCAATACGCATGTGTGCACACAAACATGCACTCTCACACACATTCACAACGGAATAAATGTTTAAGTAAAAAAAAAAATACATAATAATCCTAATTTAATGTAATACATTTTTTTACAAATACAATAGTCTTTCTAGTCCTATAAAACAGAAGTATAGACAGTGGAGAGACTCAAACAGGTATTTTATGAGTACACTCCATGGTGATCAG